>PNEQ01119224.1:0-49733 GCA_003012365.1 Medauroidea extradentata
TCAAAGTGCCTATCAAATTCTACCACTTTAACCTTAGTGGTCCACTTGCTATTCACTGAATTCAACCACAGTCCTCCTATAAAATATGTATCATCCTGTCTGTTACTTCCACTAGCCTTATCCTGTTCATTTCCTGTCACTGCGAAAATTTTTCCCTGACTATATTTAGCCCCAGCTTTACACACAGATGCCCAGTGTCACAACTTACTACAACTAAAGCACTTTACGTTGCGAGACGGGCACTTCATCCTCTCATGCGCAGCTAATCCACAGAAATGACACTGTGCCTCGTCTGACCGTGCAGGAAATTTCCGCCGTGACATACCTGAGTTTGCCGAACCAGTTTGGTGAGAAGGTAAACGACTTCCCTTTTGAAGTCTGTTAACCTCACTGCCACTACTGGGTTGCTGTTCTCTCTGAAGCACCGACGACTGTTGTGCCTGTAGTTCCGCCTGTTTCGCCGCTAAAACCGCTTCTTCCAATGTCAGCGTTGACCGTAACTGCAGCTGCTCGCTCGTCTTCTTGTCTGCCATGCCGACCACCAATCTGTCCAGAATGAGTTCGTTCTTCAGGTCCCCATAATCGCAACTAGCCACCAGTGTATGCAGAGCCATCTCAAAGTCCCCGACTCCTTCATTTGGTAACTGCACGCGAGAATTGAATTTGAATCTCTCGAAAATTGTGTTGGTCCTTGGTGTAAAATATTTCCGGAACGCCTTTAAAGATAGCTCAAGTGTGTCTGGTTCCGGTGCGAACTGTGTCCAAATTTCCTCCGCTCGGTCACCCAAAACATATAAAAGAATATTTACCTTTTCGGCTTGAGGTTTAGAACCATGCCCAGACACTGACATAAAGCGCAAAAACCGTTTTTCCCACGCCGGCCATGATGCCGGAGTTCCAAATTCCATCGGCTGCGGAGGCTTTAGATTACTCACACCACCCGTCGTGCGCGATTCCTTTTCGTCCGTCATTACTTCTTTTTAGGACCATACTTCTGACAATTTTAAACCCAACATCTGCTCGTTTTACCGCTGCCACCATGTACTATTAGTAGGGATACAGACAGTACTTACACAAGCGATTCGGCCATTGCTCCGAGACTGAGGACATGCCATGCTCAGTCCTGCCAACCTTGGCAACCTCATAACCTGATGGCACAATTATACTGTAAACAGTACTTCCAGATTTGATTTCTCTGACTATATTGTGTCATTACAGGTGATGCTGCTTTGAGCATGTCAGTTTGTATGATGTTTGAAGTGTATTTTGCATTTTGAGGCATATTATTTAACTTTGAACTCAAAGATGGATTTTCAAGGCAAAAATCAATTCTTGAAAGTTACACAAATTGTTAAAATCTTGGTATTCTGTCCTCCCTTTATCACAGAAAGCACTTCCCCTAACTTTATCCGAACTTTCTCTGTGTCCCCGCAAACCAATATTTTGTCGAGCACAAAATATAACTCCTCTAATAAGAGATTTCAACGTCTCGCGATTTTCCACTATTGTTTTGGTAATGTGGTCATTTATTTGGACTGTCACTAGTCCAGACTGTTTTGATTGTAACCACCATTGGTATTTAGCCAAAGAAAGTTATGAACATTTGAATGTTCATGTTTGGTTGCCATGTTGCCAATATGTTACGAATCTGAATATCCCTTATAAAGTAACACATCTTCACATATGCTGTCTTTGACTGTGAAATGACGACAAACAAAGCAGAATACTGCATCTTTTTGAACTGAATATTCTAACTATGAAAATTTATCGTACCAACTATTTTGGAACGACCTTTGTTTACCCTAAATAATATGATGCAAAAAGTTAGCTTTTGGCTGAGTGAGGCCATTTTTACAATCGGAACTTATGTCTGAACCACGGCCATAGAATAACAGGTCTGGACACTCGCCTGGATATTTGACCCCTTGTTGTTTGGCTGTAGTTCACCAAGTTACCGAGAGTATTGTGTTTTATTGGCGCTGATGTTACAGTGGTCGGACTAAACTCCGCCCACTTCCTTTCCGCTAAAATAAACTATTTATCAAAACGTATTTTTTTATAAATTTATGAAAAACTTTCTTTGCTCACAAATTTAAGAAAAGGCTCCAGCAATCTTAATTTACTTTATAAATTTAACAATGGAAAAAAGTGGGCGGAGTTCGAGTCCGACCGCCCGGAAAACAGCGCCAAAAAGTACGACATTCTCGGTAACTTGACGAACTACAGCCAAACAACAAGGGGGTCAAGCAAAATACATTGTTAGATAGACGAGTGTCCAGACCTGATCTTCTACGACCGTGGTCTAAACTCACCACATCTTTCTGCCAAGTTGTACCATCTGAACGACTTTCGGAAGCGAGTGGTTCTATATGTTGAATTTTTGCGCAGAACTGCTGTGCTACATTTTTTTCTTCAGATGTTCGTCAGCTGGAACTGGAACCACCAATTGCACCATCTCCTTTAGCTGGTCACTTTAATAAAAGCCGCTTCATTTTAATAATATCATAACATATATACTGTCTACACCAGTATACATTTTAACAATATTATAAAATGTATACTGTCTACGCCAGTATGCAACATCAGCCAGAGTCAATATGCAATGAAAGACTAAACTGATAGGTTCAAGCATGGATAAGCTCCTGTAACAAGTCTCATGTAACCACAGCCATCAACTCCGAACTTAAGTTCGGAGTTAAATTTCAGGCGACAAACGAACGCACCATGCGACTGCGATATCATCCGACACCACTGTCTGCTGCGCCGCTTCGTGTTGCGCGTTGTTTCTACTGGGGAGGGGAGGTAGTTATATTACACCTAAATGATAAAAATAAGTTATTATGATTCATTGTCTTACGTGATAACCTGTCCAATTATCCAGTATAGCAGTAATAATATTCCTTTTAGCCGCCAATTAGAAAATAACGACTACTATATAATTATATAGTCGTAGACATGTCTTTGCATTTGTAAGCGTTAAAATACAAACTTAGCATGTGTGTCTTATTAAAAAATAATTTTCTGTTTTATGTTTATTTTCAAAAAGTAGGTTTTTTTCCTAAAAAGTGTTACAAAACATTTTCCGAAGCTACGTTTGCAGAACGGTTCGTAAATGTCTAGTACGTTAAAATTACAAGCTTATACTATCCCTTATATATAAAATATTTACTTGCAATAACGATTGTGACAACATCATGGACTAACCTTCAAGTATTATGTAACCTATAAGCATTCTAAATGGACAGTAGTTTTCCAAAAAGATTAGGGCCTTTATAATTTTTTTATTTTTTTTTTATAAATTGTATTTTCCGCATAACAAAATCAATTACTGCTACACTCTCTCCATATTCCGCGTCGCTTGTATTGTGGCCGCCTTCCGTTATTCACTGATTTCACTGATATCACTGACAGTTCGCCAGTGTCCGTGAACAAAAAGGGAACAGCATCAGTAATCAGAAAAATATTTTCACCGTCAGTAAATAGATAATGCCGGAACATTAAATCAGTAAACATTACTGCAATGTACGTTGCCTAGCAACCACATCTTTGGCATATCTGTGATTTCATTCTTGCGGTAAACTGTTATTTTCATTTTGTTCGTTGTATAAATCGTATTTACTTTAATAATAAAGTTGGTATGTTTTTAGCATATTGATACATCTAGCACGACTTACGACTGGTATTGTTTTCTTCGTTTTTTCACGACACAGCTTATACATTGTGTGTATTTAAGGTTTGGGAAGCTGTATCCATTATTTTTAAATGCATAAACAAGGTACGATTCAACCTCTAAACGTTATTTAGTCTTTGCAAACTGCACGACGAATGCTTCTGTAACTATCAACAGACGTTAAATAATCGTATATAAATTAATAGATACCCTCTTTGTCCCTTATATATTAAAAAAGACTCGTCCTATAATTAGATAACTTCAACTTTTGAATTTCCGCCAAAATATTGGTTTACTGACAACACTGATGCTCTGAAGCGCCAGTAAAATCAGTAATCTCAGTAAGCGGATGTAGCCTCGCACAGGGTATCGTCATCAACCGACTATGACTATCTGTGCCGTCAGCAATTTCGGAACCATAGATGACATTACTGAAAACACTGGCCAGTGAAATCAGTGAATAACGGAAGGTGGCCTGTATTAAATAGTTCATCGTGTTCAATATTGGTTTTGCATACATTATTTTAAACCAGCACTTACTCACACGAACCCTCAAAAGTGAAAATAAACTCGCGTTTCCATTGCCACGCATACGAAAAATACGTTTCTATCACCATTCCGGCCGTCTGCAATGCACGACAGTGCTGCTCCTCGCGTTTCTTCCTGCCTACCACCATGGATACTAAGGAAAGTTGGTTTCATGTGTTGGTAGGGCTTTTCTAGAACTGGAAACATTTGAAGTAAAAATCTATACGCTTATGTCGTTTGTGTAGTTTACAATTTTTTACGTATAGAGTGTTTGGTAAGCCGATTTATTGTCAAGTATCTGTAAACCCCTGTTTTCCTGTGTATTTTAATTTCTTTACATTTGCATCGAGCGTTGGAAAGTATATATAGGGAATATATGTTTTTATATGCAGTTACAGTCGTAACAATTTCAGTGCGTGAACATTGTGTGTAGCTCTTTGTTGTAGTAAAATTACAAAATGCCTTCAGACGATCCTGAGAAATTCGATGGGATGCTTTTGGCTCTTGCACAGCAACATGAAGGAGGTGTGCAGGAGCTTTTGGATACAATATTCAATTTCCTTGCAAGAAAGACAGATTTTTATACTGGGGGCAGTGAAGGGGCAGCTGAAAGACTTGTAATGTCAAAGTTCAAAAAATACGAAGAGCAGGCACTTGAAGTTGTGAAGAAGAAAAGGCAAGAAAAAGAAGCTACTGAACGTAAAAAACAGGAAAAAGCAGCTGAAAAGAAGCTTGAAACAAATGCTGAACAAGAAGAAATGAAAATAACCGAATTAACTGATGAAGAGGCAGCAAAACTCCAAAAAGAAATAGATTTGGAAAAGGAAGTTGACTCGGACATGGACTGCACGTCGAATAATGGGATCTCTGCAGTTCCTAGTGGTAATGAAGCGAACACCACCCATGAGTCTGATGAAGAAGAGGACCCAAAGGAAAAGGGTAAAATTAAGCCAAACTCTGGTAATGGGTGTGACCTTCCAAATTATAAATGGACTCAAACACTTCAAGAGGTTGAAGTTCGAGTACCTCTGAAAGTGAGCTTCAACGTGAGGCCTCGAGACCTGGTCATTGATATTCAGAAACGTAGACTTAAATGTGGTGTGAAAGGACAACAGCCGATTATTGATGGGGAGCTGTACAATGAGATCAAAGTTGAAGAGTCAACGTGGGTATTGGAAGATGGTAAGAGTGTCCTTATAAATTTGGAAAAGATAAATAAGATGGAGTGGTGGGGTCGTTTAGTTACGTCAGATCCTGAAATCAGTACTCGTAAGATAAATCCTGAGCCGTCAAAACTGTCTGATCTTGACGGAGAAACCAGAGGCTTGGTAGAGAAAATGATGTACGACCAGAGGCAGCGTGAATTAGGTTTGCCAACTTCTGAAGAGCAGAAGAAGCAAGATATTATAAAAAAATTCATGGAACAGCATCCTGAAATGGATTTTTCAAAGTGCAAGTTTAGTTAGATGAAATTCCTAAAACTGTGGTGTAATCTTTCAGTGTATGTACTCTTAACATTATCATTTTATGAAGGAAATGGTTTTGTGCGTGTTGAAAGCTGAAGTTAGACCTATTCAGGTAGTGCTACAGATTCAAGACAAAATATGTAGCCTATGTATTACAGTACAAGGTAAAATATGCTACCTGTATGTTAGACAATTTCTCAATATGATAAAAAAAATTTCTGTAATAGTTAAAAATATAATCTTCAAAATTTTTGCACTTTGAAATGAATGAATGTTCGAAATATTCTGTCAAGGTAGTAATAGGTTTCAGTGTTTGTTATGCAGCTAAGTGCAGAGTTAAGATTTGTATATGCTTTCACTATTCAAACTCAGTGGACTTAAACAGGGTTCTAGAAAACAGATTTGTATTAAGAGTCTACTTGGTGGACTGCTGTTTTCGATGTAGCGTGTGTATCAGATACTGAAATGTCTTTTCAAATGTGTGTTGAAAACTGTTAAGGCTTGCAACAATTTTGTTTGTTAATTAGCTGTGCAGAAATGTTTTAATGCTACTGTTTGATTGTATAATGGTTTGCTGTGTTTAAACTGATGTCACTTTATTTTGTTTACAGAAGTACTTTGTAAAGTTTCTCATAATAAATGTTTTCAGAAGTTAAATTGTTATTACTTGTGAATGCATTGTCAGATGTAGTTTGTAGACTGTATAAAAGCATTAAGATATAACTTATAGGTGTATGGTGTTTTATATTAATGCAGTATTTTCAGTATATAAGAATTTTGGAAATTGTTACGTTTTTATAGCAGACAAATTTATGTTTTACATTTTACTAATTTTGTCTTGATTTTGTAGCAAAATAGACATAGTCCACAGACATAATATAATGGAATCTATTTTAGGTTGTTATATTAAGTTAGCCTGGGTAGAGTTTCCAAGTATCCAGTAAAAAGACATTTACCTGGTGGTAGAGTAAACTTTGTCACATAAGTGAGCAGCAGGTTACTTTATATGTAACCACCTTTTCAATGATGGCAGTCACTGTTAAGTTTTTTTTTTTTTTGTGAACTACCTGAAGGTATCATAAGGTAGCCACGAGGTTAGCATGGGTATGGCAAAGTATTAGCTCTAAGCATTCCAATAGTAACCAGAGCAGAGTGTTCTAGTGTTCATTAAACACAGGTATTTTACATGATCAAGCAAACTGGTTAATATAATCGCCTGTAGAAAACGTAACATTGCCATGAATGTAGGCTATGGGTAGGCTACAAATCAAGAAATTCACAAATGAAAATGCTTAATGCATATTATAATAATATTAATAATAAAATCCTTGCAAGTGAGCTCACGTCCAGTGACAGTCATTCACTTCTCAGATTGCCTCTCTTTGACTGCCTTTCTGAATCGCTAAACATTCCTCGCTGTCACCAACTCCTCCCTCGGCACTTTCCACTCCCTCACTGTTCTCACCAGCATGGAATGTCTTCCCTACTCCGCTCCTTCTGTATCTGACCTTTTTTGTCCCCTACCCCTCATTATAGACCCATAGTTAGTCTTGTATCCAGTATTCCCCATCCACCTTCTCTATTCACTGCTGTAAACAACTTGACCAGTCTTACAAGCTTTCTGCTTTCCTTCAGTGAGCACCAACACAAATGTGATTGTGATAGACTAAGCAAGTGCAGAAAGTGGTTCGAAGGGGAGGAAAGTCTTAGGTATCCTGGGAAGGTTTCTAAAGCAGGGTTGCTACAGGTTTCAAAATGTCAGGAAATTTGAAGGCGGTCAGGGAAACCTGAAAAAGTCAGGGGAATTGCTTTTGATGCCTATATATTCAAATGAGTAGTAGGCTGCCAACTTTGTCTGTTGGTTTGACTTTACCGTAATGCTGTGCATTTACAGTAATTTTGTGATTGACAGTAATATAAATGCTGAAGATTTTTTTCAGTGTGTTATAAGAATCGTATAATTTATTTACAATTATTTCTTTTTTAACTTTGAAAATTATAACGCAGACTTGTTTCCAGATATATTGCTTCACAGAATTACAGTAAATATAAATTTACCAATGTTGGTAAATGTCTAAAATCACTACTTTTGTACCGGCCAAACTGTTGATTTTAGAGATATAGTTTATTAATGAAAGCTGTTTCTATAGACGTTAGCAGTAGTATACATAAAGGGAAAATTTAATTTTCTAACTTCAAAATTGTCCATTTTTTTGTTGTTTTGGTTAGGTTGTTATTTTAATATTTAGTTTTCCATTTTTGGTTATGTTAAGTTACTTTAAGTAATGTTAAGTTACCTAATCTAACGAAAAATGGAAAACCTAATGGTAAAATAACTGAACCTAACCAATGCAATCTAACAAAAAACAGAACATTTTTTTTTAAGTTAGTAAACTGCACTTTTCTTTAAGTACGACTGCTAAAGTCTATAGAAACATTTTTCATTAATGAACTAGACCTCTATAATCTATAGTTTGGCCGGTTCATGACGAGTACTGATTCTAGATATTTACCCTGGCAATAATTTATGGAATAGGAGGATAAGATGATTGTGTGATCATCTGTTGTAACTGTGCAGTGTGTAATTAAGTTACTTGTGGACTGTTACACAAGTATTCATTGAATAAAAATAAACATGGTTTTTTCTGGGATCTCCCGTTTCCTCCGCCCTTTCATTCCAGCACCACTCCATACTTGCCTCATGCCACACCTCGCCAGCGCTGAAGACCTCAATGTTAAGTGCTGACCAAAAATCACTACTCTCCCGGCAGTTTATGTAAAAATACTTGCAATTAACCAAAACTTATTGTTCTGCAGTCAATGGATGCTAAAATATACCAAAAACACGAACTGCCCACAGTCCATATGAATGCAAATGGAGGGCAACCACAAAGTTGTCAGGGTTGGTTTTAAAAACAGTCCACGACATTTTATGTATTCTAACTTTGTAAGTAAATTTCTTTACTGCATGAAAATTACTATAAAATAATGTGTAATTTTCATCTGAAAAAGTCAGGAATATTTGACACTGATATTCTGTAGTTATGGGTAGGTGGAGATAACAGGGGTAAGTTGGTGAGAATGCAAGTAATTTTTAGCCATCATAAGCTATGGATGTAGAAAACCTCAGTTAAGTTAATTCTTTTACAGTACTAGTTTATCACCATAAAACCTAGGGTTACAATGGACGTAAGCATTAACACAGTGTTAAACGTGCAAAGTTAATCTGCTACAATCTTATAAGCATCTACACGAGGCAGATTTTGGTGTTAAGGATAGTTGGCTCTTATTCATGTTTCATTTAGTAATACTGTGTAGAAAGTTTGGCCAATCAGAAGCTTACAAAGTGATTCTGTTTTGTCTTATAAGAGAATTATACGGAAAATAACTCATATTTTTTATTATGAAGAGAGAAAAAGTTAAAGAGTAATTGCCTCTCTACAAATGTAAACTGTTTTGTATGAAATATCTTCAGTTGTATTTAAAAATGCCATAATATTGTTTGAAATGTAAGCTGTGTATTTTTTTTTACATGTTGGGAACTATATCGACACAAATTTCAACCCAACTGTAACAGGAAAGTTGCTACCTCTTATTACTGAGCTGATTTGCATTGTATCAAGTTTACAATGTTCTTTTCACTGTAACTAGGTAGATGTTTCATAGGTCAGCTGAAACAGAGGTAAGACCCATGCATCACACTGTTAGTGGTTCATCTGATGAATTTAAAGTGTTTGTTAGCATGCCACGATGTTAAAGTTGACGGAACTTAATTTTATAGTTTAACTTTTGTATTTGCAGTGTATTTGTTTGTGACAACAATATTTCACCTAATTCTTGTAGGCCTGTTTTAAAGGTTAATATCCAATTATCATACACCAGTGTGTGATTTTCAGACATTTTTACACAGTACAAAAATGTACGTAGGCTACTATCTTTAAACACTACACGTCTGTTACGGAAGTGTACTACAGCTGAAAATTGATTCTAGGGCCTAGCTGTTATTAGCCTAATGAACTGTGATTCAGTTTGAAATGAGTGTACAGTAGTTTGGTTACATTAGAATGTGTCTATTTGATAATATAAATTAAATGTGTGTGTAATTCATTTATTACGTAAATGTAATCATTAGGAGAGACTATGAAGAATTTAAATTTCAGTTTCGAATTTAGGGTTAGAATGTTCCACATAAATTGAGATGTTCGTGTTACTTAGTCACAGTCTGATGTTTTTAATGTGATGTAAGGAATTTTTTTTTCTCCTTAAGACCTTCTTAGACTAATTTATCCTGTGTCGAAGTTAGTTTCATAGTCTAAAAATGCTGTCCGCTGAATAAGAGGATATGTTTTATTAGGTTATGAAAAAATTAAAATGTGGTCATTTTATGTAACTTATTTACAGTGTTAATATATCTTAAAGAGATTTTACGTGACACAATATACATACAGAACTTATGTGAGACCTCTGATGCAAGAATTTCTTGTATACATCGGATCTTGAACGAAGTATGGAAATAGAGCATGTATTATTTTTTGGTCCTGCAACTTGCACAAAAGGATGCATTGTATTGGTCATTCTGCATTAGTCATGTGATGAACTGTATACCTCTCACTGAGATAGAAGTGAATCGTAATTGACATGTGCAAAGAGAAATTTGGGTCATAAGCTGTTGTTAACACCTTTTTAACATTTATTGTAGATACTGGGAAAAAGAAATGGTATACACAACAGAAAAGACTGTAAGGAACCCAAGAGCCCGAAAAGCATGTTATAATACTAAATTTAATGTAAAATCACCACGTGTTAATTTTTACTGTATGGTACAAACCTAACATAAACTGTTTTCCAACTAGGCGCACAGCATTCTTAGGAATTTAAACTAACCAAGGATTAACAGATTCATGGGTACTTTTCATGAGCTAATTTTTTCATATAATTTTAACGCACAAATGTCAGTTTTTCACAGTGGCTTCTAATCTTAACAGTTACTGTATCTTTGAACCATTTTTTAATGGGTTATTGCACATTTTGTAAAATTATATTTACTTGATGAATCAGTGGATTATATTTTCTTTACAGTCTGAAGTGTTTTAACATTTTTTTTCTTCCAAGTTGTTTTTCTTATAAAATTATCGGGTAACAAATTAATTTTTTGCTTTGTAACAGTAACATGTATTACACTTTCTTAAAATGAGATAATCTTCCAGTAACTAAATATCACACAGTCAAATGAGTATTGTCTACTTTAAATTTTAACTTATGGTACAGATGTACCTTTAATTTATAGTTACAAGAAATTACCAGTGCTACATTTCTATGTAAATTTATATTTGCCAGTTCGAACTTAAGATTTGCTTTCGTGCAATATACAAGAGTTCAAGTTCTTGATAGGAATAATATTTTTTTGCAAAGACAAACTTAAAGCTACAACATCCTTATTCAAATCTGCTTGCTGATTACTGTACCCTTTGTTACAGACTTGCAATGTGAAGATTTTTGAATGCATAGCCAAATATTCTCCCAAAAAAACAATTTTCTCTTCTTTAAATAAGCTTGTTGGTATCTGTCGTTGTACTTGATAGTTTGCATATTGTATTGACTTTGTTTTTAGTTTTTTTAGTTTTCATCTGCTGTATTTTTCATTGAGCTTTAAAGTCACTGTCAGATCCTAAGTTTATATAAATTGAATGTCAGTTTAGGCTGTGTAGAATTTTGTGAAGGTTACATTGTACAGAGTATGTTGATAAGAACATGGTAACAATCTGTATTTCTCCCTTTCGTTTATCATACGTTGTAATAATTCTTAGTATTACGTAAGCATTTGTTAATATATTTTCTAATTGCCGAGCATTTACAGGATGTCCAAAAACAAACTCTTAATAAGTACACCGTACGAATCCTGGGCTAAATTGGAGACGAAAATGTTAGTGGCAGAATGTTTTGTATGAATACGTTTTACGTGCGTAATGTGGCAACACTGCGCAGAGAAAGTTCCCTCTTGCGCTCAGTGTCCAGATATTGTTTTATGCGTGTTACGTCAAGTAGAATCATGTTTGGACTGCTCAGGATTTTAACATGCACCAACAACTTGCAGGTCAGAACAGTTGTATTACAGTAAGAAGTAAGATATCTGTAGAGTGCAAGAGGGGTCTAAGTACAGTGCTTATTTGCCACATTGTGCATAATGTCATTGTACAACATTTTCGTCTTCAATTTAGACAAATTTTCACATGGATTTCTTAGTATGCATTTGTTTTGGACCACCTGTATACATGCACAGTGTAATATTACTTGACTTTAATAAATAAAACTAATGTGTATCAGTAAAACAAATTGTTTGATTGTAATAGTGGTCACTTAATTTTTTATGTGTCTGTATGTTTAGGTATTTAACTGTATGATATGTAATATAAGACAGTGGAAATTCCTACTACTTACACATCTTGTTTGAGAACCAAGTTTTGGTACTCCTAATATATGAACATTTTAGAATTAAATTGTAAGACTTCTGATGGCAGTTGAAATTGTAATTCTGATGGTTGGATTTCGTGTTAAAGATGACAAAGTTACATTGATCATTCTCATAATGTGCAATTTTTTCAGTTTTATTTTCAAGCCAGTGATTTGAATATCTGTCCAATGTACACATTTTTTACAAAGTACTACTGAACCATTCCACAGTAACAGACGTGACACTCAAACACACTAAATATTTGAATTTTTCATTAAACTCAAAACATAAAGTAACACCAGACATAAATAACATAATCTTTTTAAGATCTATGTATCCTTAAAATATTAAAACATAAACACAATAAGTTTTGCCACAATATTGAATCAAAGATGGTAACAGACGTGATTGTACAGATGAAACTTTTTGACTTGAACTACTAAAAGTGTTATCTTTGTGATTCTATTAAACTTGGGCAAACTGTTTTTTTTTTTGTTAACTTGTTAAAAGTTTGTTTTTATAATATGTGTTAAAAATATAGTCTGAGTAACGGACGTGACTCATACACTCTTATTAACATTTTACTTTTTTTTTTTGCTAAGTACATTAATATACATCAAATTAAATTAATGTAAGACTTATGTTCCTAAGATTCAGTTATTAATGTTTTCTCATGATAAACACTTTTTTAATGACATGTAGGCTTAGTACACTATTAGACGCAAACTCAAATTAACTTATTCCTATTTCATCTTTAACAAAGAAAAAAGCACTGAACCTCTCAAGTCTGTTAGTGTCTTTAAACTGTGAAGTATAACTGGCTGAAAATGTTTATTTTTCATATATATCTAACAGTGGTACTTGACAGCGGTACTTGACAGCGGTACAGAATTTGATTCCCATGTACCTCAATTTTTGGTGGCTGGACAATTTTTTTTACTTATCTGTTCAAACTGTATATACTGGACATCATGTTCATCCATTGTAAACAATGTTTTATCACTACCGTACATTTTCACGAACATTATTAGCACATTACCATCCTCTTCACAAACATTGCTTTGACAAACGCCTAGATAAGTGTACGGCACTCTTTTCCTGTCAGTATTTCCGCAACAACATGTATCAGATTTAATGTTCACTGCTGTCAAATCATAATCTTGGATCACATGCGATGTACTTGTCTGTGGTATTTATTCTTCTGAATCACTGTACACATCTTCCACGTGTAGTTTTGCACATTTTGTCTCAGTTTCAAAAACTTCAGTTTTCACAAGTTCAGACTTAGCTGTTGGGCAGACGAAAATATGGCTGTTGTCACATGGTTTGAAATGATGGAATGAATGCAATCATTTCACATCCAAAACAGTTGACCACCGCTCTTCCAAAAGCTTTCGGTTTTCTTCAATGTCATCCTTTGGCACATAAAAAATTGTATTTTTACTTGTTTCTTCGGCTCTTTGGTAATATTCAAGGTCAGAGATAATACTGAAGTCTTTTGATAACACCATCCTCCAAATTTTGTTTTTTGAGGCCCCTCCCACACCATTAACAGCCCCTTTACCATGTGATGCAGCAAATGTGTTCCACTCTACTGTATAACCTAAATCTCCTTCCATGTAACGTAAGTTGGACATGGTGCATTTACTGCGGAATTGTGTTGCTGGATTGTGAGAAAAAATTACTAATTGTTTAACTTTAGGAAATTCCCACTTTATTGCATTGCTAATTACTTTAAGAAAGGTCCACACTGAATATTTAGAATGACTTAAATCATCGCAAATGACAACTAAAGATTTAACTTCATAACAGCTCCAAACACATGTAAACAGTCACTTGCCTTTTGTTTCCAATGTGCACTTTGTATTTGATTTTGTGCAGTCAATGTTGCATTTTCTGCAAAATCTATTTGCACCACAGCTTCTCTCTCACTACCTCGCTCTTTACATTCTTCAAAGTATTCACTTTGAACCACTTTCACAAAACAATGAGTTTAAGAAGAGGCAGCTGGTGCTTCAGTTCTGATGCTATGTCCTTCACACTACATTCAGAATTCTCTGTGATTTGAAGAAATCCTCCAACATTTTCCCACTGTTTTTTTTTTATTTCAAGTCTATGCCTGGTTGCAATAATCTTGTCAAATTATATTCACAACTCTCGCATATGTTAAACATGCAGTCTTCACTTCTTTCATTGCAACATACTGCATTCAATAGCTTTTTGTATGTGGCTGGAAAATTTTGTAAACTGTGTGAAACAGCCTCCACCAAAAATGAAAAATTTTAATGCTTCTTGCATATGCAGACATTATACTAGCTGGGAGTACAAACTCTAGCCTGAGGAAAAAAAATTTGGTTCTTGATATTCTTGATATTCTGATATTATCAACATGTGACGAATTGGCAGTTGTTTTCTCAATCCTGTAACCTTGTTTTTCACTGATTTGACATCTCTCTTCCCGGGAACTTGTCTGCTTATTTCATCCTGGCAGTAGAATTCTTTTACTGTAGTCTCAGGAATTTCATTTGATGTTCTTCTTTCCTTTATTTCTTTTTTGAAAATTTGTTTACAAATTTCTGGTTTAAAAGTATTCTTTACTATTTCTTGAATTGCGTGTCTTTGTTTCCCTGGACTTCTGGGCAAGGATTGAAATGTCTTCTTTCTTGACTGCTTTTCCTAGTGTTTGAGGACATCTGAATGTCCTCATTCGGGATTTATCAGGGGAACATGCAATTCTTGCTTTCATTTTCTTCCGTAATCTACACTTCTGCGGGCTTAGTCTTTCTTGTTTCCTTTTAGCTTCTAATTTTTTCTTATTTTGGTTTAAGATGACCTTTTCCTTTGCTAGAGAGTCTTTCTTCCTTTTTCTGTCTTTCTCCAAATGTTCCCACTTTTCAGGGTCTTCTTTCTTCTTTAATCATGATTTTACTGTCAAGACTCATTTTGGAACACTTATCACCTGTTTAAAATAAAGATTGGCACAAAACCATTTTCATAACACACACTCAGATATGAACTACAGCATTACAACACTCACAAAAGAAGGGAACCGATAAATCAATACTAACGTCACAAGTGTCAGGTTGCCCAACAAAGCAAACAATAATTTGTATCTGTAACAAAAACAGTTGAAGGAACATATGTCACATCCATTACTGATACACCTGTCACCGTTACCAGTTTTAAATAGTATGCGAAAGGAGATCAATTACTTTTTAATTATATTTGTGTTGATGAAAGCTATTTAACTTTAATTCTGAAGTAGCCTGTTAGTATTTTAGGTTATGTAACTGCTATATTAACTTTTGTACCTTTTTGTTAATGGACGTGACGTAGAATCAGTGTTTAATGAAAACAGCATTTAAAATTAAATGTCTTACCTTTGACACCTTCAAATTATTCAAGATGGAAGATAACATTTCAAATTTTGAAATCATCAACTGAATAACCAATGTGACCACCAAATAAAACTCTAACAATGCTAACAAATTTCCCTATTTGAATATAGGCTACTTCTGCTTGATAGTTAAAAAAAGTTCTATATGTGTGAGGAATTGTTATTATTGTGCTTAGTGTGAAAGATTTTAATATTTTAGTTTTCAAATGTATGCCATTAATTGTTCATTACTAAAAATTTTAATTTTTCATCATTTGGTTTCACATTTTTGGGAATGGCTGTACGACTGTTTAAATGTTTATTATCTGTACTGACCAATCATGTGGCCAGCAATGAGTTTGCAAGGAGGAAGGGGTTGTTTTTAAAAAGGAAAATAAAACTTTTACGTGGCCATGCTCCCCTTTTCTGCTGATGGTACTTACCACACATAGCAAAGTTTAAAGTTACACATTAACTTACAATAAATACATTTTTATTGGACTTTAACCCTCTTCTGTACATTTTCTATTTTTAGGTGATTCGTACAGGAACAGTCCCACTCCACCCTGCAACTTGGCTAGATCCCCAGTGCAGACCAGTAGTTGAACATAAACTGAAATTACTGACTAGTGAAATTAATTTAGAATACAACCACAAAATAAACACATTAGATAGTATAGCTTGGCTCTGCTCTGCTTTGTTCTTGGCTATGTTCAAATATTGTGTGGAAATATGTACAGCTGTGTGTATGTTCAACCGAACCGAGAGGTTTAGAACAATGCTTGTTATAAAATAGTGATGAATCTTGTGTCAACAGAGATAAAAAAAAAGTTCTTCTGTTGCCAGTTTAAGTAATGTAACTTTTGTCTTTTTGGATCTTTTACACAGTAAACTCTCACCATTCTGTGATTGTCCACTGAGTAATGTAATCAGCAGTTTTTATTTACATAATTGAGTATTTGTGTCATTGTTAAGCCTTATTTGCATGCCAGATGCCAATTTCATAAAACTATGTACTGCGCTGATATGTGTGTGTTAAAGTGTGAATTATTGCTGCAAATTAGAATAGTAATTCCTAAGAATAGTTGCCATAGTATTAACACTGCATTTTCGTGAGAAGTTATAACCTCTGGATCAATGGAAGAAAAGGCAATAACACATGTTCTTCTGCTGGTGAAGGACCGTTATGTTACAGCCACCAAAAATTGAATCCAGGGTGAATGTAAATTTAAAAGATAATAATTTTGTTAAATTTGTTATAGGCACTACGTAAAATACAATAAAGTAAGAGAGAATGTAGTTTGTCTTGCTCATTTTTTTTTTTCCAGCCTTCGTAAGCTTTGTGTGTCTGCTTGCAACATTTGCACATGTTAGAAATGTTGAATGTGTTCTTTAGTTTGTTAACACATGTAGTTTGCTATTTCAGGTCTTGTCTTTTGCGGTTATATCTCTAGACCTTTTAGTTTTCATTTAGTTTTCATCAGTTTACGTAGGGGGAGGGGAGAGTTTAATTTCTGTAAACATGTGTTTTAATAACTATTGATCATAATGTTATAATAAGGAAATCAAGAAACAGTGCACAATATAGGCTGGGCAAGCAGTATCTGGTCTTTTGATGAAATTGTTATGCTTAATTTTATACTATGAGAGAGAGCCATCAATGTAGGTTTTAAAGACTTAGCATAAACTGATGTAAAGCATACATTGTTGTATTTTTATGACTTGGGTGGGTACCTTCACAGTTAATATATTTTTTGAGGATCTATTTTCAGCAATTAAATACCAAAAGGAGTACAATTTTCACAAAGTAAAACATATTTTGGGTGCATACTTTTAAATAATTAGCTGGCTAATGTCACGGTTGTGATGTTTGTGTTAAGCCATTGTAAGAAAACCTAAACTACTTGTTGAACTGAAACTATGGTGACAAAGAAATACCTTCTCAAGTTTAACAAACTAATTGACAAATTCACTAAGTTGAAATTTTTTATGTATTTGAATAGGCCTACGCTGATAATTTGCTGTATTTTAAATTAATTTTCACACTTACAAATAGACAAAATAACTTTTCATTGAGAAATTGTAGATATTTTCTACTAGCCAATGATGCAGACAATTTGCCTACAAAGTTTAATCAATGCAAGTGTTTCAGTTTTTCTTATACTGGCTACACATGAATGTCAAAACTTACACTTTGGCAGCTAATTACACAAAAACTACTTAGCTAAAAAAGTTACTTTGTGTGAATGTAGCATTTAGTAACTGACTAGAATTTGTCATATTTATGTATTTGATGTTCGTAATAGTTGCCAAAAAAGTGGAAGCTTAAACTGTAGGAATGAGAGCTATTTCTTCTTTAAGTCGAATATAGTTGCAACTTACTTGTTTTTAGTAAGTTTAGAAGATTATAGGCATTTATAATTTAGTGACATACAGTTCTTTTTAGAGAAATATACTCAATTTCTGCAGTCTCTCTATTGCTTCATGGCGTTTAGTTTATAGTGCCTTAAAGGTATTGAAATAAGGACGTAATTAAACTTGATAAGAAGGGTTGCTTAAATATCTGTAATAAAATTGCAGATAAGAAAACTTTGTTTAATGAGTTAATATGCATAGACTGATACTTTTTTTAGAGTTTGTAAAAAATTGCAATTCATTGTGGAAATCATTTTGCTGAAGTATGTGGAAAAATGACAGGTAATCTGAAACTTAATAATTTTTAAAATTCTACAATTATTTGTCAGTATGTAACAAGGTATAAATGTAGCCAGTGGTTATGGAGAGAAGCTTCTGAATAGATTATGTTGATTAAATTTACTGTAGCTTTGTGATGTGGCTGAGAATACCCCACATTGATCTTGTCACTGAAAGCTGAATAAAGATTTTCGTTAGACATACCATTCCACTCTACAGCATTCAGTCAATAACCTGTATTAGTGGGATTTGATAGCTCTGTATTGGAGTTGCCTTATGACATTAGTAGCTTTATTATTGGCCAGTGGAAGAAGTTCTAGCTGGTAGTTTTGAGCAGTTATAGCCTGGTTATTGCAATATTGTTGCCTACTGGCTTTGTTACAATATGGTCAATGAACGAGTTTCCTCTTCAGACAGTCGGTGAATTGTGAGTGCCATTTCAGAAACTAAAACCAACGTTTTATTTTCATGGAACCATGCATCATCTGACTGTATGAATGAATTCAAGTGAAACATTATTTGATGCACAGAAAAGAGTGACGAAGAAAGGAATAGACATACACTCAGTGGCGGTGCGTAAGGCCGTGCTCTCGTGCTGTAGCACTGAATAAATTTTCACACAATTATTGTGAACTTAATTGTATTAAATTTCAGGTAATGTGACACAATTTATACTTCTAACCTTTCTTTATAAGAGATCGAATGCTTTGCGCTAAGTTTTATAGGCTGACGGAATTTTCTCAAGTAATTTCGTTCGTGTAAGCCGCCCTTTACTATGGTGTAAACCTGGCTCGGTGCTCCCACGGACTAGCGCACGGTTGTCACTCCTCTTTCCTACCCCCTGTCCCAGCCAGAGGCGTAGAAGGACGCGGGAACCTCGCCTTTATCAACACCTGCTCCGTGCAACGAGCAGAGTAGCCCTGCTATCTACTGCGCAAGCGCGCAACAGTTACGTCAGCGCGTTGACAATGATGGCCGCTCGCGTCGCGCACGTGTTTGTACACTGCAGACTTGTAAACAAAGTAATTTTCGGTGTCGCATGGCTGTGTAGCACACTTAGAATAACTTTTATTAATAGTACGTTACTATGTATTATTATTTTAAGTTGTGGGCGTCAGTGACGTGATACTGTGCATAAATAACGAACTGCCGCAGAATCTATGTTATTAGTCTTTGGCGCAATTGATACATTACCGACGTTTTATGATGGGATAATTTGGTAAGTCGAATTTTACAATATTGATTCATTTTTGTGAAAATTCTGTGTTGCTTGACGGTAAGTGGAAAATTAATTTAAGGTGTGTGCCCGTGGTTAATTAGTGGCAAGTTTGTTTTCCGAATGTGACGTGATATGAACTGCACACATTTATTTAAGTGTTTCGTAAATGTAATCATAAATATTGCAGGCCTAAGGCCTAGTTGATAATAAAACAAGCTGCGCAGTGTATGTGTTGATTTTCGAGTGGACAAGCACATGAAACGACTAGTTTTCATAATTGAAGGAGTTATTTATAGTTTTCGGGATAGTGATTTAATCGTATCAAAATGCTATGCCGATGCGGGGCTGAAGATATGCGTAGGCCTACTTCGCGTGTGTTATAAAACTACGTCTCTGTTAGAAAAGCCGAACTCTAATGTAGTCTTAAGACGTCTCACATGCGATATTGTTGGCATTTTATCTACGAGTCTGGTTCGCATTGATCGTGAGGGAACGCAGTAAGAACAAATGTACAGAAACTGAGATTGTAGGATACTAACTTGCCGTTAGTGGTATTCATTGCTTGTATATTTAACGAGTTTACCTATACATTGTAGGTAACATCTTTAAGTTGTAAGTTGAAAGTTTTTTACAAGACACTTTATTGGCTACATTATTGCTTACCATGAAACGCAGTGCAATTTCTCAATACATGTAATGCAAAAGTTTTATACCTTTGAGTTAAAAATATTATTATTAGCAGGGAAAGAAAGTATAGCGATTTAGTTGGGGAGGGGGTGAAGGACATTATAATCAGAGCACTGAGCTCAAAACATTGACCGGCCGCCACTGCATACACTGAAATGTGTAATGGCGTGTTTGAATAGACTGCCTTTACTTTTGAACAGTGGTCTGCTTGAGGTTTCCTGGATATATGTCGGATTGAAGGACCCCCAATCTAAGAATTTTTTTTATTAGAGTAAGAAGTTATCATACAATACGTGTTCACAAAAGTGATCATAAAATCTTCAAATCTCTTGTTGTGTTTCCCTACTGAGCTGCCAAGGTAGTAGCACAATTTAACAGTTATTGTATAATTTATATTTTGAATATGCAACATAAACATATACCATACAGCATATAGGACGACCCCGCATATAAGACAAGTCATGGTTTTCAAGATCTTGAAAAAAAAGTAAATTATTAATTTTGAAGTTCCAGACAGAAAAATCTTTTTTTCCTTTGCCAGAAGCATTAATAATTTAGTTTAAATATTTTCAATGCATTTGTTACTGTCATATAAACATCATAGTAAACACATAAACGAATAACATTGGCTACTACTGTTCTCCGGGCGCCCAAGAGCCAAGGAAATGCACTGCAGCGGCCGACTTGCCGGCAGCTGTGAGCGACTGAGGCACGCCGCGCGCTACAGGGCAACGCCGGTCTACAACAACTGCTTGCAAGGTCATTGCACCTGTGTGCTGTTGTCTAGCACTAGACGGTAGACACATGAATATGTGGTACGGTACCTAGATCCTCGTGTTTTCCTTCCAAGAGTTTTGTGCTTGCGAGACAAAGGATGTAAGCATCCGGACCTAGATCTTCGTTTTCTCCGCCTGAGAGGTGTAGGCTGGCGAGACAAAGTATCTCAGCACGTGCTCCAGCTGCATCGATCGCCGCTTCGCTGCGAGGAAGTGTCCTTTATTATGAGTGAGGCTTATCAAAATTTTGTACCGTAAATTTTATTTAAAAAAAAGGGGCACTTGTTTTTATTTGTGACGATAAACGCAATTCCTTGAAACATCATGCAACTCTACAGCTTAGCTTTCAAACGATTTTTGGTTACCAAAAATTTCTGCACCTTTATATAAGACGAGTAGCAATTTTTTAAGGCCAAAAATATATAAAAATAGTCGTCTTATATGCCGGCAAATACGATGTGTTACTATAAATTCTCCGATAAACACACATTAAGTTGAGATTAAGAATAAGGTTCAGCCCCCCTCCCCTATAAAATCTTGCATATGTCACTGCATGAGGCTAACTTACAGATATTTACGGATCTTTGAAAGTATTTTCCTTACAATGGCAGACATCTGTAGACAGTAGTCACTGACCTTGATTGGTAATTTTTAGTGTGTAAAATGCTTAAATAGCACCATATTTCACCTTTAAAACCCAAATTTTTCTGAGGGAGAATCCCAGACCCCCCACTTTAGTAATACGGTTGAGTATATCAATACCTCGGATGTTCCAAGGTTAACAACCCCCCCCCCCCCCCCAAAAAAAATATTGCGCACGCCCCTGATCACAAACTTTATCTAGTATCGTCTTAGTACTTATTCCTGGATAATAAATAGGCTGTCTAAGAGTAGCATCTTGTCATTTAGTTTGCTATTGTAGTCAAAGGCGCTGTGGCACGTATTAGATTTTATGACTGGATGAGCATTCTGTCGTGGTAAGGTAGAAAGTCGGTTCCAGATGCCTGTAAAACATAGTGAATGTTGATAGACGATGGTTTCCTTTCTAACAAAGTGTCGTATGCTGCCATCTCTTTGCTTCTTATCTCCTGTACTAATCTGAATATGTACTGAATGTTGAAACATTGAATATAGAAACCTGTAATATAATACTTGATAACAGAAATGAAAATAATACACATGCAATATAGTAAACAATAATACAGTATTTTTGTAAGTCTGAGTGATGAATAACAGGTACAGGTGTATCAACAGTTGAATAATTTTAGTAATGGTAAAACGTGCATATTGACAGAGTACTGTGCTAGAACTAACACTGAAATACTAAGAGTTTTACTTCCGCTGACTCTTATCTTCAGCAGTGGAACAAATTCAGGAAAGGGTGCTTGCTGCCTTATTTAGATCCCTGGTGGGAACAAGAATAAGGTACATATTAAATTATATGTACGTGGTTCTCAGTCACTTGAAACAGCTACAGACAATACAATATTCATCATTGAAAAGAGGTAAGTATTGTTATAGAAATAAAAATGTGGAAAAATAATTATAAATAGGTTCCAGTAGATGTCTTCCAGTTTTTTGTATGAATATACTATTTTTTCATAGTTTTCAGGGTATTGAAGAAACAGCATAAACTTTACGGTAACGATGTTAGCTGCACTAAAATGAGTGAAAAGTCCATGGTGACATACATGTAGGTTCAACAAATGTGTAAGCACCAGCTAATTTAATGTAACATGTAAGCCACTGTAGCCATGATTGAAAAGTTGTAAATTTCAATGTTCTTAAACCTTAAAGAAACCTGTCATTACTACTGGCTGCAGACTTAATCAATTAGAGCTAAATTCTTAGTGCAGTAAGTATCCTGCTGTTTTGTAAGAATGGCGGGAAATAGGCTGCTAGGCTAACAAAGTATTACAACAGAAGTACAAGTACTTACAGTTGATAGTTGTAAATAGGTACACACACATGAAGGGACTACACACATTTTTGCGCGGAAGCGTGGTCACGACGTTTTGCCAGTATTAAACTGGCTTCCTCGGGCGGCGAGACATGCACACTGCAATCCAGCAGCAGTGTGTGCTCTGTTACCTGTAAACCTAGCGGCCGGAAGGCAAACTAAGCACGGCGGAATTTCAAACAGGGCAGTAATGTAGGTCTGGTTGTGATGGCTTGCAATGAATGCAGGGGAGGAAGAGTGAGTTATCTGATATTGAGGCCTGGAGGTTGTCTTGATTTTGTGATATACTGGTGGGCCAGTTCCCAGCGTCTGAGTTCTGAACTATTGCAAGAAGATGGCAAGGATTTCACAATTCTGGTGCTGTAGCAGGAATCAAAATCTTTGTTGTTGGAAATGGCAAGAGCTGCAACTGGCTTTTTTTGTGGGCAGATGTTGCGTCCAGCTAGGGCTTGCTTTGCGTTAGCTCTGTGACCATTCATTCTCTGTCTTAGAGGCTTACAGGTAACAGAGCACACACTGCTGCTGGGATTGCAGTGTGTCATGTCTTGCCGCCCGAGGAAGCCAGTTTAATACTGGCGAAACGTTACTTCCGCGCAAAAATGTGTGTAGTCCCTTCGTGTGTGTGTACCTATTTACAAGTATCAACTGTAAGTACTTGTATTTCTGTCTGTTATATTACTCTGCTGTTTTGTAAATTGGACTTAAACGTAATATAAAATGACATGGTTTTTTGCTTTTAAAACCCATCGTACAACAGTTTGTATCAGACTTAACAGCTTGGTAACATCAATATAATTATTAGAGTATTCTTGAGTCATTCTTAAGACAAGCCTTGTGTGCTCTTAGAGTATGTTTTCGGTACACTTTCCCTCTATTACACTGTAAGAAATATCTTAAAGAAAATTTTATTACTGGCTATGTTAATGAAAGCAAAATGTGCATTTGTATTACCCAACATCAAGTTGATTCAGAGAAGAATCTCGTCAATAAATTCAACTCTTTGAAACTGTCTGTGGCATCTCAGTTTCTATTAGTTTTTACTGTCATGTATTTAATGTATCATATGTATGGAAAGAAATGCTGAAAAAAGTTTTTTCCATTGTGAACAGAAAGTAGAGTATTTTTTTCTTCTTCTTTACTTGACAGCATAATACTAAAGTTTTGGTTAATTCTTTACAGATGTTTTTCCCTTTGAATGGTTTTGCATTCATACATTGTATGTAGATGTATCTTTACGTTATTTGCCATAACTTACTCATGTGTGAGTGTGAGAGAAAGGCACACACACACGCACTCACTTCAGTGCGACCAAGTAGTTACAATGCCTTAGCACTACACTTGACAATAAATGGACAAATTATAAAAATTGCTAGAGAATGACTTGTACTTATAATGTAGATAAAGTGACCATTATGTAGAATTTGTCATCACGTATATCATTGCGAGTGACCTGTGTAAAATTGTTTTTGGAGTAAAGGGACATATGTTCAAAGAAGGTTCTGGACAAGCCAGAGAATCACCATTAAAAAAGAGGAAGGTTTCATTGACAGACATTACATACTGTCTTGTTACACTATACATATGTATGCATAACGTAAACTGAACAACAATGTTGAATTTCCTTTCGTGAATCAAATTAACAGAATAACTATTGAGTATGGAACACAAATCAGAATGCTGTTATTGAGTAACGCATCATCACAATTGGTGGAGGTAATAATAGTAAGGAAAACTGGTACTATGTTCTAGGTCTCACTTGTTAATGTTAGAGGAGCTTATTGACATCACTTTAGTACAGTACATTCCTCAGATTCTGTGGCCTCATGTTTATCCCTTCTTGGCATTGCTTCTATATAACAACACCCTCCTACATGCAGCACTGGAGTCATCAGCAATTTTGGGGAGGACATGATCCCTTAATAATTTGCATTTCTTATTTTTATTTGTTCTTTTTTGTAATATGTTACAGACTTCTTTGTGGGCTATATGTATCAATAACAACAGTTTTGTTTTATGTTAATGTGAGTCTTCATCAAATTATAAAGTAAGAATTGAATAGTGTGCAAAACATCACTTTTATTATAAAACCATCATGTAATCCCCCTTTATCACCCTCCAACCCCTATAAAAATAATCCATTGCTAATGACACTGATGCACTTCTTTGACAGTTGGCAAGTGTAATTTCAGAAGCCAAATCCATTATATTTTATTTGCACCCATGTACCAGTTAACTACAATTGTGAATAAAAGTAAAATAATTTTGAACTTACAAACCATGAAAACCAAATGGTGTTGTACATGAAACTACAGAAAACTATGTCAGCATGTCTGTTTGAAATGTGCACTCATTCGTGGAATAGGTTGCACCTGTTGTCACCAACATGTTGTACATTTTCAGGTATGTAGAGAATATTTACATAACCAGCTGGTACAAAATACTTAACCATAACTGTAAATGTAAGTATAAAATATTCTACCGTAGACATTTGTCCACTGTAAGAGTTGAACAAACATCTAGTATACATATGTTTCAAGTGTACAAATTTCCCAAAGTAAACATTCAATCTGTCTTGCTGTAATAGTTTTCCACTTCATTGTGCTGACAAAAGTTTTTACTTCTGTTTCAGTGGTTCCCTGTGGCTCATGTAGTTTTTATGGCAAACGAGTGAATTTTGAAAGGTTTTTATGCACATCTCTTTTTAGCTTCACTCATTCGTCAAATTGCGGTCATGGCATCTAGCCCACAAAGAGTTAAAAATAGTCGAGCATCAGGAGTGGTAAAGGTAAGAAATTGTAATGTTGGTGTTGGGCAGATTGCATGTGTGTAAATGGAAGACTTGTGGGTTGATCTTTGCTATAGTTCAAACATATTTCTGTTGTACACATTATTTGCAGAAGTGTTGCTCAGCATTCTGATGTGGGAACATTTACCAACATAGTTTACCAACCCATGCCAAAATTACTCAATATAAATTTTCTTATTCTCCTCCCCCACTCTTGGAAGCACAATGGATTGACTAATGAGTACAAAGCTCCATTTTTATTAAAATGCATTACTGCACTCCAGTGGCACCAGAGTCTGGGTGCAGCAGAGCCAGTTGCTTTCTTCCAGTAATTTTGGTGGGAGAGGGGTAAAAAATATGTTTTCCCCCTTCTCCCCATTCACAACCCCACAGTTTGTGTACAAGTTTGGAAAAATTTAGGCTTGTTAAAAACTCTGGAGCATGACACACTCACTCTCTTTCTTTCTATCCCACCCCTCTTTACTCTCTCCTCTGTGTGTTTCTTGCATGAGTGTGTGTCTATATACATATTACATTTACACACACACACACATATGTACTTCCCTTTTATTATATTACTGTTCAGTTAATCAGTACCTTTGGGTATGCCAGGTGGGCCTAACTTAGCCATAATATGTGTGGTACTTTTTTGCCAATTTTATTCTTATGTTATTATCATAAATAAGTTGTTTATGTATATTTTTAACATCTTGTTGACAGCAAAGTTATTAGAGAGTATGGGCATCTAATAATTTTATATCTTAAAGCACCCTATTAATCCTGTGTAAGCTTCTGTGTGTTTGGAATCAGTGGAGCGGAATAGCTTAAGCTGGAAGTAAGACTGTATTGTGTTTAGTTTATGCAGCATTGAGAATATGAACTGTAGTTTCTCTTGTGGTATTAACTGCTTGCATAAGTGATTATTGATTGGTAAACTGGAATATTACAGGTAGATAAAATCAAATTGTTGTAATGTAATTTTAAAAAAATTGGGTTACTGAAAACAAGTGTAGTTATAAAACTGTGTGATAAGAGATTTAGAAATGTTTGCCCAATGTGTAATATATTTAATAATTCATACTTATGGTAGCACACTCGAAGGACAACACTGCAGTTATGTGTTCTTTACTCAAAAACTAAAGTTACATAAATTAATCTAAAGCAGTTACTATGTACAAAATAAGAACATTTTAGGTGACTAATCGATTCACTTTTTGACTGGCTATAGGGCTTATACACGTTTAGTGATTTACGGACTGGATAAAATTACAACAACAATTTCACTTTTATATAGTCAGGGGCTATAATACAAGCAATAATAGAGTAGCCACAGCTACCTATATTGCAAAGGGGTGATGGTTTTAAGGGTTATTTTTACACAAAGTGAAGATCTCAACATTGCTCATGGGTTAGTAGTTTTTTCACCTCTCAGTTTCCAATAATAGTAATAATAATAATGAAAACCTTTCTTAATAATCTGATGTGATATTTTCGTTGTGCTTCTTCATAAGGATCCACCTAATGAAGTTTCTGTACTGAGCTCAGTGGCAACCTACATACTATATGTATTATTACATGTAAATAATTATGTTTTGCAAGATTGAAAATTATTATGTGACCAGGATAACTTTGTGTTCATTCATTAAAACAAACTTGTGACAAGATAATGAGGGATTAAAAAGGTATTACATATAAAATTTGATTGTAGTTTGTGTATTGAGTCCAGACTCAAACATTTGAATTTCACTGGAATTTTATTAAGATGTTTTGCCAATTAGTGCAAAGTTACTTTCAAGAATTGATAAAAATAAAAAATGTTGGAAAATGGAAACAATTTTGAATTTTATTGTGAATAGTTTTTTCAACATGTACATCATGACTTTAAAAACTTTTTTCCCCTAGTATAAAAATGTAAAATCCTAATTATTGACTCTATAACTTAAATCTTATATTCGTTTTCGTCCATGTCTATGACTAGCATGCTTCAAAAATGCAAAACTGTTTGCAATTTTTTTATAAGCATGAATGCTACTTACATTAATGCACACAATTTACGAGACTGTTTTTTTTCCTTGTTCACATCGGAGTCGAGCAAATTTGTGCAAGATGTGCTGCAGTTACGTGCTGGGCATCTCCCATGTCTGCATAGGTCTGTGTGCTTTTATCTGTACTAAATCACTTGTAAGCCAGTCTGAACAATATTTTGCAGAACAAATTCTGTACAGTCTTTGTCCCTTGTAATTGTAATGAGATTTACCTCTGAACTTAATCAAAATTTAAAGAATTTTTGTTACATTTGCTTTAGCCCAACTATGAGTTCTATCAACGAACCTCCGAACAAATTATTTACAGAAAAATGTTCAGTGCAATAACACTTTTTTCAAGTTTGTATAGTTATTTAACATATTTTAAAACAAGTTGTGCAGATTGACTTTGCAAAAACGCTTTGATACCCATGCTCAACCATTTACAACAAATAATTTAACATTAGCATCTTTTTCTTGAAATCTTGCCTTTAACAAATTTAATTTTTAGAAATATTTCTGTCAGGAAAGCTATTAAAATAGTCTCATTTTGCACAGTGGAGTCCAAATTTTACAAAAGGAGGACCCCTAGACTGCCACTTTAACAAAGAGATGGGTGAATGTAAACCCCCTCCCCGCCCCCTTCCCATTTCTTTGCCAACTGAAATTCTGGCTGTGCCATTGACTGGCCCTATCTAATAGAAATGTGTGGTCACACATATAGTCCAGTTTTCAATTTATATTAAAGAAATACTATTTTATATGTTATTATAGAATGTTATGGTGCAAGAAATGCAGAACAAATTTTTTTAGAGCACCATCTCATAACATAAATTGACAAGTCTTACATTGAGAACACTTGGTATACTCTAAAATATGCATGCCACACCTTCTAAACATATTCAAGAGAAAGTAAACCATCTAGCTTTTAAGTAGCAATTTTTAGGGCCGGTTTCTTAATGTCTGATTAAAGTCTTGGTTAGCTAATCCTATGGTTATATTTAACCTATTGATTAAGTGGTGATTAAATCTGAAGTGTTTCTCAACGTACTTTAATCTTATGTTTAGCTAAGTATCGGTTAAGGTAAATGTGGCAACTATGCAATGACGTATAAGCTTGTGATTGGCTGCAGTAAAGCTTTTATTTGTTTATTTAGTTGTGCTGGTTAGCAGCGTTTGTATACGTAATGGAAAAAAATAAGCGGCCGCGTGCCGAAAATTTTGTTTCTGTGCTGAAAAATACGCTCGTATCATAGAATAAAAAAAAAAAACTGACGCCGTAACTTGGAAGCATAAAAAAGATGCATGGAAGAAAATCGAAGTAGAATTTTATTCATCGAGGAACCTATATGTGTGATATAACCTACACAATTATGTAACAATAACATAACCTATAATAGGTATTACAACATACAAAAGTATCGAAAAACACGTAAAGTAATTTACAAATTTATATAAAGAACTTTTCAATCCAGATTCCTTGATCATCGTAGGTTTTATTTTTCAGAAGAAATAAAAACATATATTTTTTATTACCATTACCCAAGATACGTAATATTACGTACATTTAACATAGTTTTCCAACCAATTATTCAAAATAATGTATGGAAGTATAGAGACATCAAAGGCATGTGACATAACCATCAAATGTTTTCACATAACCTACAAAAGAATATTACTTACCAGAACGTACTAAAGTTTATGGGCTGTAAAGAAAACATGCAATAAATCAGTACACACCTGTCTGTGGTCACTACCAGCTGTACATTTTTTTTCTAGTAGTGCTAGGACAGTAATTTTACTCAGCCGCAATCGCATAACAAATTCATGGTCATCTATTTACATGTGACTTGGGCGTTCCCGAAACAGTCTTGGCCTGTTTATGAAATCTACTATTTCTTCACCATCATCTTCTTAAAACAAGAAATTTAAATCATCTGTCGTCATAAGCTAAAAATTGTCATTGTTTATAATCTTGTTTATTTTAAAAGTCCTGTTTAACTCTGTAATCAATACCTCTTCTTATGATTAAGATAACCAATGGTTACCGACTTCTAACCCATTGATTAATTGTAATCAGTACTTTAGAAACAGATACTGTTGCTAACCATTGGTTAAATTTTAATCGGAAGATAATCAGAAGAAAATCAGACATTGAGAAACCGGGCCTTAAATGAATCACTTTGCCATCAACATTAGGCGATTAGGGACACATGTTTAAATTACTTTTGCACAAAATTCAATTTCCTTTGTCCATACTTTTTTTAAATCCTAATTATTCAAGTAATTATTTAATGCATTTTAATGTGTGACTTCCGTAGTACATCAGAGCGTACAAAAAAAAGCAGAAAAGTAGGGTCTGTTGACCACACTAGAAATGCCTCCCCCCCATCCATGCCCCGACTTTTTGCTTGATAATTAGAGGCACCTGTTTTTTGTAATGTGCAAAATCGCGAAATTTTTGCGAAATTTGCCACTTCTGTTTGAAATTGCAAAATTTATCAATTATATGCGAAATTACAAAATAATTGTGCAATTTTGGCATGTTCTTTAGTTACGACGTTTGATTCGAGATATTGACTATATAAATCGAGAAAATCTGTTTTTGACCGCAAAAGTGAGTTTCGAGATTATCGAAAGAAACATGAAAATGGCTGTTGTTTGGGTTAAGTAACGCAACGTGTGTGTTTATCCTGGTTTTACGTCATTCTCGTTTATTTTTGTTTGAAATTTGTAGTGATCAAATCAATATTATATCTTTTAATACAGCAACATAAATTATGAACAAAGAAATTTATGTTTGTAATGATGTGACGTATCTTTTGCCAGAATGGGAGTCTTGGAAAATGATACAATGTAAATTTCTTTACGCATCACGTAAAATGCAAGGAACGAATGACATAATCCAGCACACGTTTTCCGGCGACAAATAAACTGGAGCAAAATTGTTGTGTCTTAAGTAGAATGTGGAGGCGAAACACGAATTAACAAATTCAAGGTATGTAGGTTATGCAATTCAAAGTCTTTTATTCCTTATGAAGTTATTTTGTAAAAGTGTCTGATTTTACTTTAGGAAAGTAATACCGATAATATGTTATTCTTGCGAATAATGTTATTTTTTTAAATTGTATCCCCCATTCCATTCATATGTATTTATGTGTTTATAATCCTAATCTAACCATCTAATGTAACAAATGGATAGATTTGTAGTCACTCAATTAAAATATTTGTGTAAAGTGACTCCTGCCGTAGGGCCAGCGTATGGTTAAGCCCATAACGACGCGAGTGTCCTTTTCCACCCACCCAAAAGTATTCTCAGACTCTCTCATAATCGTACCGCAACCCCCCAGTGTGTATGCATGCCAAATCATTCAGTGCGAAGTGTATTGTGTATCAAACAGTAGTGTACAGTGTGTGCCGAAGGCCATCAAGGGTTACCATGTTTGCTATGTTTACTTTCATGTTTTCAGGAGACATTTAGAAATGCATCATTCACTATCAGCAAAATATGTAACGTAATTTATTATGTAATTTAGTGTGTGCCATTTTCGTAAGGTATTAATATTAATATTTCACACGCACGAGGTACCGGAAGTGTGTAAACTCCGTAGCGAGGCAAGGAGCCCCTAGCAGCTGCCTTCCTCGTGGCAGTTTGTCATCGTCTTCTGGAGAGGTAAGACGCCTGTCCATGTGCTCATCATCTTTTGTTTCACTGATTGTTAGTTTTCCATAGTCTAGTTAGTATACCGGTTCACCTTTGCTTAGCACACGTTACCAGATATTCCCCGTTGCATTGCGCATCCGCTTAACCTAATAATTGTGACCATTTTTGGTATTTTTTAAACTTAAACACCGCGTCGGCATCACCACCACCACGTGGTTAGGGACTTTTGTATCGGGAGACATCGGCACTCATCCTTCACCATACGAGGTTCGTTTTGGTATTGTTTTATTCAGCATAATTTTGCACACGTGTTGCTAGGGTTATTTTGTATTTGTGTAACATGTTAAGGGCGTAATTCATGTTTTTGTGACCGACCACGTGCAGGTTAGTACACCGCCGTTGTGTTCAGCATACATGTGAGCAGTACGTTGTACATTCATTTCATTATCACGCACTCACGCAATTCATCTCGTTGAGAGCATCACTCTGTGTGCAGCGTGTTACGTGCCATTCACCCCACCACCGGCCTAGCATAGCTCGCCACAGTTTTCGCACTGTACCGCTAACATCACTTGTAGAGTCCTACCACACTACAACGTGCACGGGAACGACTGCCTTGTGACACATTAGTTAGGCACGTGCTCACCGCAACTCAACTCTCTACGCCAGCTTCCAAGCGAACCTGTCGGTCCAGCATAGTGACTGCCAGCCCCTCGCTGCTTAAGGAGGTGCACCTTGTGGTGTCGTAGACTCACTTCTCGTACACCAACTCCACACTGGTCACTCACCAACCACGTGCGATATACCAGCGGGTCGTAGTCACTACGCAAAGTTCACTATCACGTGCACTATTGTGTGCTTTAGGGTTGTTGTTACTGCAAGGGATGCATCACTACGTTTACCTCGCTGCGTGCATAATTCAGACATTATTTTGGCACTGTGTGCCGTAAGCGTAATAAATCACCTGTAAGTGAAATACTGTTTACATAATTTCTAGACACCTAATATTGCCTGTATAAGCAACGTAAGTTATCAGGCGTACTGGGGGCCAACATCCCGTAAGTGTGTAGTTCCGGTATAGTCAGTGTCATATGTGTTAATCCATTCACGTGCTTTCACCACTCAATCACGCACATCAACGCGCCGCGTGTTAAGTGGCTTTCAATCACTCATCGCGTCACTCACATCAACGCGTCGGGTGGGATACCGAACACACCGAACAAACCACACCCGGAGGCCTAAGAGTCTCGAAGTGCAGTACCTGGGGAGTATTGCTGGCGCCCTTCACTCACATCAACAGCGTAGTTCGCTATTCCGATCCCACCCGAGGTAGGTGTTAAAAGAAAGTAATTTTATTTAAATATTTAATAGTACGATACTTTGCACACATTCGTTACCTCCAAAATATTTGTTTGATGTTTACAAAATTAGCCAAAATTGACAAAATGACATGAAAAAATATTGAAAAAGTCAACGAAATCGCCTCATCAAAATTGACGAAATCATGAAAATATTTTCACCGAAAACAGGTAGCTCTACTGATAAAGCTTTATTTTGTGTTTTGCCCTCTTCTCAATATTTTGTTCTGGCACACCTCTTGTACATCTCATTGTTCCTTTTGATGTCATTGTACAGTGAAAAAGAGAATGTTTTTCTGGGAGAGTAAAAAAAGTGAAAACTTAAATGTTACAGCTTCCTACACTCCGCTCCTTGAAACAACACCTCCACTTAATTTTGGGTTGTACTGCCAGTCAGTTGGCTGTAGCATGCATATCAATTGCTCAGGGGCAGAAACATCATCCATTTTCACGTGAATTTTCAACAAGAAGTTCAACTACTGCTTGCAGATAAAATAAATATATGAGTCTCAATTTTAGAGAACACCAGGCTTTTCTTCATCTACGACACTACACCCCTGATTATTTGTAAAATGCAAGTCGTAGTAACTATGGGTACTTATAAGATAGGTTTTTTTTTAAACAAACTAATATTTGTATTGTCAATAATTTTTATTTAAACTTTTGAAAATATTTTTTTTTTAAATATTACTTAGTAAGTTGCATTATTTCATAAATGAAACATTACATGCTAGAGTTTAATGAAACACATATTTTTTTGCTTATTTTATAGGCATCATCTGCTACAGATGAATTCACTTTTGACACATTAAATGTGAAGAAAAGATAACTGCATGGCAACACATCTAGTCACAGTTCAGCCAGCGTCACTTCCCATACAATATGTCTGGAAAGAAGCTGCAACATCAATACAGATCCTACATTACACACTGTATCATAATAATAATTTAACTAATGTAAATATTTACAGATCAGTGCATCATTTATCAAAGAAATCAACTCTAAATTGAGTTTGCAATCATAATGGTACAAATAATGCTGATGCTAAGTATACTTTTACAATATCTCTCTAAACAAAACTAACTACACCATACACTTCATATTTTGGTGCTTGTGCATTGTACACATTTATGGCAGACAGAGAAAGTAAATGTATTACACCAGAACTGAATAGTAAATTGTATATGGTCATAAATGTACTGTTGTGGTGCCAGCAAAGTGTTATACAATTGATCAATTCAATTTTAATGGGAAAAATAAAATTATATTCCCAAGTAGTTTGCACACAAGGGCAAACAGTGGTTAATTTTTCATTCATTACATTTTACTGAAATTGTTATTTATGACTGTACCAATACTGATATGAATAATAATTGGCCAATTTCTTCAGACAAGTTTCAAACAGACTGTGCTTTACTTACTGAAACCAAACAATGTTAAAATATACATTTTATGCAACAGGCATTGGTCTTTATGCTCATTGGGCATAGGATTTTAATTCTAATTCAATAAAATAATTTTGTATCATATCTTTAATCTGCCTGCCATGGAAGTGATGTAGGTGCATAAATTCATACGTAAGTTCCACAGCTCATAATTTTTACATCTGCACACAGACATCCTATACAGTAGGCACGGACATGAATTAACTTAATGCATACACACAATAATGTTTAAAGAAAATTAAAAATGCAGACAACAGTTCTGACATATCTACCAAAGACAACATGAAAAATTGCTTAAGTTTCAATACCCTTAAATGGTTACAAGATACAGGATTTGAACACTAGTCTTGTTTTTCTTAACAATTATGATGATAAGGTTTAAAAACCAGCTAGCATCATTTGTAAAGACAAAGGTAAATAAACGGACACTGAATTATTAAATGACATACAAGCACTGTTGGTGGCCACTTACAGAAATTCTGATTGTGCTTGTGGCCCTAGGTCTTTATTTAGAATAGTGGTATAGTTTTATATAAAAAAATATGTTCTACAGACAGTGTTATGTTTCAGAAACAGTTACACTTAGTACACAATGTAAGTTGTTATAAATTTTTATTTATTTTTTTAAATAGCTGCAGTTGAAACTTAGCAGTTCTTATGAGATTTTTTTGTTTTGTTTTTTGTTACCATAACACACACATTTGCTGTTGTCATTTATTTACACACCATCCCCACAATTTACTGAAATGGCTTTTAATGTATGGACATTAAACACTAAAACTTTTCAAGGTGCTAGGGAAATATTTTGTCGTACTTAGTAAAGTATGATGAGAGGAAATTCACACCCTCTGGAAATAAGTAAATGGTACTGAAAATAATACTTATAATTATAGGAGAGTGTAAAACCAAAGGGTAGTCAAAAGAGATTCAACTCTATGGATATACCTGTGTCGGAGAGCAGTCAGACGAAATCACAATTACCTAAAGAGATGTCTTCTGGTAATACTTTGTTGCTTGCTGGCGGCCAATTAAAATGTGTGCATGTAGTAAATATGAGCTCAGTTTTTTTGTAATAAGCTAGTTTTTTTTCTGTGGGACTATAAAGAGTGCTGCCTACCTTAGCAAGAGCGAGGACAGGGATTTACATCTGATTTACTTGTGAAACCTATATGTATGCTGAATTTTTTTTTTTTTTTTTTTTTTTTAATCTTGGTTACAGCCCACATTGAAATAGTATCTTTAAGGTTGTTTTTTCAGTACCCTAAAACCGTGTGCAAATAAGTATTTTGATAGAAAAAAAACTCAAAAATTGCTCAGAAATTTTTATCTATATTTTAATTCTTCTAACATATATTCTTCTCTTTTCAATGTAGAAAATTTTTTTTGTGTAAAGTATGCTCAAAAATTTAATGAATCCTTCTGTGTGTTTATTTTTCATGTTATATGTAATTTGCCAAAAGAGTAGTTTGAAAAGGCCATTTTAAGCTAATTAAAAGTGCCCCTACACAAGTTTATAATAGGCATGCCATATTTTAAAAACATAGGACTTAAATATATACAGTATACATAATTTGCAGCAAAATTGAATATGCCTGATATTTTACACCACCATTCATGTGCTAGGCGAGCCTTCTCAAAGTATTTATAGGATGAGTAAAAAACGAATACCCCAACTTTGAAGGTCTGTATAATCACAACCAAACAACTTACAGTGTTGTGCGACCACTCAAAAGAACCATGGACCAATGAAGTTTCTGTACCATACCTTTATAAATGTTCAATTTTACCGCCATGAGCAGCATGACCCACATAGATGCGATACTCTATCTCTTTCCACATTCGTGCCAGCGTGACCGGTGTAATGATGTGGATGTCATCCCGAAGCCTTGTTGTGAGGGGGGAGGGTTTGGCCTAAGGTTTCATATATGTGCGCCACTAGAGGGCACTGAGAGCTATTTTCATTGCAGTACGAGCATGTGTGGAGTGTTAGTCAGCAACACAATGGCAACGGAACAACATAAGGCGTTCTGTGTCATTAGCTTTGTGAAATGTGAATCGGTAGGGGCCGAAAAATGTTGTGGATTCGATGACCTGCATGTTAGAATCAACTATACTATGCATATCCAAGCCCCGACCATTTGTCCACTAGCTGCTACCCAATGAAAAAGCAGACACTGAATGAATAGACGGGGCTTGAATATGCATAGGATAACGGATTCTAGCATGCAGGTCATTGAATCCGCAAAATTTTCTGACCTATGAATCAGTGACTACTGTTCAACGTGAATTCCGTCGCAAATACGGACGTTGTCCACCTGATATGTGGAGTATCCTACAGTGGTTTCATCAGTTTCGTGACAAAGGTTGCCTGTGCAAAGGCAATAGTTCCGAGCAGCTACGTGTGTCATATGACAATGTGCAATGGATTCAGCAAGCATTCGCATGCAGTCCACGAAAATCAACTAAACAAGCTAGCTAGGAAATGAGACTCCCTCAATCGACTGTGCTGAGAGTGTTGTGGAAGCAATTGCTGTATAAACCATACAAGTTACAGTTTGTGCAGGCTCTTACTGAAAGGGACAAAGAACTGAGACGTGATTTCTGCGTGGACTTTCTTGTCCAGAATGAGGTTGACTATGCCATCATCTCAAAGCTGGTGTTTAGTGATGAAGTGATGTTCCACGTTGTACTGGGAGTCTGACACTCCCAAGCCTGGAAACCATGAAGATCTACATTATGGTGCATTGATTGCAATTTGTGGATAAACGCTCCTACGGGCTAGACGAGAACTTGAGTGCCCCGAAGCAGTGTTTGTTGTGATCGCCGTTTGGACATCTTCGGACCCGCTCGGCCCTAGTCGGCAATGCTCGTGTGCTCCCTCCTTCCTCTCCTCTCCCTTCCCCTCCGTGCCAGCTGAGTTGGCTGGAGCGTGGGCGCTAGACCGTCAGTCTTCTCCCAGCCCGGTTTGAGGGTAGTTGTGTGGGCTCGCGACCGCGGCAACACTCCCTGACATGTACTTGATAAGTTTATAGTTTTCTTGTTTAATTTCCTGCTTATAGTTTTCTATTCTTGTTCGGTTTGCTTCTTTTTGTTCTTCCGTTGAGTTTGGTAATCAGGGTTGTGTCATCGCGAGCGCGAGCTTGACACAAGCGGGATGTGTTACCCTGCTTATATTAATTTGGTAATGAAGAGCTGGTATATTAGCTCATCATGCATACTTAAGTAATCTTTGTTCTAATTTAGTTTTGTCATTTTATAACAGCTTTGCTTATTGTTCTTGGGTAATGCCCAGTTTGACGTTGTCGCCGTATTGATTGTAACTACTCTATGTACCTGCTTTTGATAGTGTATTACATTCTCTGCTATTAAGATCTTGTCTTTACGTTATTAGTAGGTTTGAACCTTGTAGCTGTTGTGTATTAGTGATGTTGAGTGTTAACTCATGGGAGGGAGTGTAAAGGCAGCTGTGTGCCTTAGTCTGATACAACTCGACTAAGATTGGCAGCCTGTGTATACAGTGTCTGCTTAAAATGCGGGCACAACGTCTAAACGGTAAGGTGAACCAAACACGAGCGCGAGTCACCCAAAGTGAATGTGTTTTGCACTGTATCAAGAGAAACTGTATTCAGTCTCTCTCTCTCTCTTTTTCTCTTCTTCCTCTTTCCTTTCCCCCTCCCAAGAGTCCTCTGTTACTGGGATTTCTTACTTCTGCATGCTTATAAAATAGTTATTTCCTCAGAAGAGGCGGCGGGGGACTTCATTTTCCAACAGGATGGTGCACCCCTCCACACCATTGGCACCTAGCTGTTTGCGATTACCTGAATGAGACGTTGCCACAACGCTGGATAGGTCGCGGAGGAGATAGTGACCGGCCACTTCTTCACTGGTCCCCAAGAAGCCCAGATCTCACCCCATGTGATTTTTGCTTGTGGAGGTACGTAAAGGATCTCGTGTTTGTTCCACCATTACCGGCTAACATTGCCGAACCCAAAACAAGAATTACGGACACCATCCACACCATTACACCGGACATGCTGGCACGAGTGTGGAAACCAGTTAGAGTATCGCATTGGTGTGATTCATGCTGCTCAAGGCAGTCACATTAAACATTTATAAAGGTACAGTACAATACTTCATTGTTCTGTGGTTCTTTTGAGAGGCCACACAACATTGTAAGTTGTTTGGTTGTGTTTATACAGCCCTTCGAAGTTGGGTTATTCTTTTTTACTCAGCCTGTATTTTATCTGAGTTTCAATAACAACATACAAGTAAACAGAACTACTTTCATTTAACATAATTTTGCTAAATAAGGATAGTGCCTAGAAAATCTATTTAATATTTACATGATTCTTCCTAGTTATTTCTGCACCAAATGCAATCATGCAAAGTAATAATTTTGTGAGCATTTTAGTTCTTAAATTATTGAGCTTTAAAATACCATTGAAAACACAGTATTGGCTAACATGTGAATGACATAGCTGTACATGTTTTGGTTAGCAGCTGTCAGCCAGGCAGTGTGTGTGTTGGAATTTTACACATACTCAAAAAACTGATAAATTTTAGTGAATCAGATTGCGTACAAGCTAGCGTGGGAAATTTGCCCATTGTTAATGCATACATGATTGCGAATTTTTTATTTAATAGCAAAAATTTTACAAGTGTTGATTTGAGAGGAGTGAAGACAGCAAGGTAGTTCTCACACATTGCAAAATTTTAGTGGAATGTTTTTTATGTAAATCTAATTCAAATTTTGGCGTGACATTAACTTCAAATTCATTTTATTGTTTCAGATATGGTCTAGAATCATAAATTTAGGTTTATAAAGTCATGCGAATAAGTTTGCATGCATATATAAATGAGTAATAGCTTGAATGTGTTTAGCCAAACCTGGCTCGTGCAGACTGGTGATCAGAGTCCTGGTTGCACGAGTCGGGAAATTACTTTAGCAGAATTGCTAATTATTTTTCTATTAAAATCTTGGCTAATTTCGCAAGACCCTGCCCACCCCTGTAATTATCAGCTAATCAAGGATGTTGTGAACTCGCCTATTGGCTAATGCCATTGCAACAGGCAGTGGAACAATCGTAAAAAAATTAAACAACTGCAGAGATTTTGTTGCAACCCTGCACGCTATCGATTGCAACTTTTAACTTAAAATAACTTATTTATTTTATGCTTATTGTGTCATATTGCACACAGTACAAAGACATAATCGTTACATACATAAATTGTATTTTTGTTGCTAATAGCAGGCTGTTAGGTCTCTTCTTGTAGCTTGAACAATGCAGTCCACCTTAATTTGTCAGACAGCACTTTAGAAAATATTTTATTCGGAGTAAATTTCATTATATTTCTGGATAATGGAACTAATATACACAATGATACTGTTTGGAGTTCCAGCTACACCCGTTGTTACCCTAAAGACTACTTGATTTCGCAATTAAAGACTGAAGGTATGTTGCTGTAGTTTGTGTGTAGCATACGATAGAATGTACTGTACGGTGATGTCACAAGGACATCAACATGGCAGTTTACTTTTTTACCGAGTTAAAATGAGTTTATCAACATAAATCACATACTTCAAAATTAATTATTTATTAAAAAGTTATATGCATACCTACCATGTCACAGAGAACCAAATTTAATTAATTAAAACTGACAGTTTTACTCAATAGTTGTATTCTCAAATATTTATATAAAGTAATTATAATAGAGCAAATTTTCATCACAGTTTCGTTAGTAGTTATTGTTTGAAGCTACGGTTGCCAAGGTCTCTTCACACGATTTTTTTAACTCCGCTATTATCGTGTTTGAAAATAATTTTGCTCTGCAGTTCAATGAAAGAAAGATAGAAGTGAGATAATTACTAAAGTAATTGCACAGAAATTATGCGAGCATAATCTCACGTTTTCTGACCAAGCAAAATTATAAACAAATTCACAAAAAATATATTAAACTAAAATCATAATTTCCTATTTAATTTGTGTAAAATAAAGAACAAGCAATATAATGATTTCTCTTTCAAAATTGACATATTACAATATTCTAATACATACTTTGTGTTTCTATTAACTCTACAGTGCACATTCAAATTGTATATGTTTGTGGATATAATATTTTTTGAAATTTTGATAGCATTGGTGTAATTTAACTGTATTATGAATTTATGCGACCTTTATCTATCAAGTCCATTTTAAACAACTAACATTTTTAATCCTTAATGTTTTGTGTTTCTTTTTTAATTGTGGCTTTTCTGTCTATGTTGCATTTGTAAATGCTGTATGTTTGCTCCGTTAGATTATGCAATTCCATATCTGACTGAATCAGTAATACTTGTTTTAAATGTGTACACTGTTAGAAGCTATATAAATATAACCATAAAAAGTTTAAATAAAGTCTTAATAAATAGTACATTTAAAAGCAATAGTCTGTAGTGTAAAGCTAGGTTGGCAAAACTGTAATTTGGAAAACTGGATGAATTCCAGAAGCAAGTGTAAATTTATTTATGTGTAAACATGTCACTCTGACAAGTTATGGGATGAGGGGTGAATAAGGAATAAGTGTTCCTCGTCTATATATCCGAGTTCTCAACACAGCCTAATGAGGTGTACATGCTTACTGTGCAATATAACTTGTGTTAGAACTCAAACATAAACTGTTCACTTCTGAATCATTAGTTGTAACTGTGCCCCTTGCCCCTGAATTACTCTCATCAAAAAAACATGAAAACTCTTGCATAAACAGAAACACATCCGGGAGAAATACTTAGAATTATTAACATGTAAAAAGGTTAGGTTGCATTATTTGTTTCATTCTACATGACTTGAAGATATTAACATAAAAAAAATTAACTACAAAATAGTTTGGTTGAATTAAGTACCAACACATCTTAATTGGACGATCTAATGTCATGTATGTTAAATATTCCTGATTTATAGGCTACTGCAACTTACCCTCTTAAAAATTTTCATAATATTACAATTACGTATATATACATACTGGTCATACTTTGGCTTAGTTTTCATAAGTATTAACGTCTCAAGAGCAATAAACACTTATTCGTAAAATAGGGGGGGAAATTTGTTCAACTACCAATGTGGGATATGGGTACTGTTATGTGTACTTCCGAGAAGTAATAATTATTTTATAAAATACACAGGTAAATTTCAAATTCCAAGTGGAGTTTGACATACACACAATACATTTTCATTGCTTATCATGCTTGCTGAAATTAAATGTTGTGTTACTGTACATAACTCATTAAAATATTTAGTTCATTAGCCAATGCAAATAGTAAATTCATAAAATCTGTAAAGGTTAGGCAGTAATGTGGGCTACATAACTATTCACTAACTGAGAATATTTCTTGAATTTCATTGCTAATAAATAATTGCACATATGTATTTTTCAATAAGCAAAAATACTAACTCTAAACACACACACACACACTCTGGATTCACTTTCAATGTTGCAAACAAAATAAAAAAAGGATGGCCTTGAAGAAGATGCACCTACAAAACTTACAATAAACCTGTGCCTACAAGTTCCATAATGTGAGCACATATGCTGCATTATATTGCTAAGTGGCTAGTCCACATGTTGGATTCCATCTTCTTTCTTTGCACGTAACAACATATAGCCTGAGATCAGTATTGCAGTTTTTAAAGCTAGCACTTGCGGTTGTTGTTGGCCCCTGAGTGGTTCAGCATGTGGTCAGACCGCCGCTTCAGTTTGTTCCTAGAGTTAACTTCACGAGCCTTGTTGGAACGTTCCAAATGATTACGTTTCAGAGCTTGGCCAGCCCTACGCTGCTTCAGCTGGAAAACAAAAAGTTGCAGTCACAAAAAAATAGAAAAGTGCTAACTGAAACTAAAGTTCTCACTTGTAATGTAAATTCTAGGCAATCTCCCACTGAAATATTGTGAATAATTTATTAGATATTTTGTGTTTAGCAAAAGACATTTTCATGTGAAACCATGTTTATTTTTATTTTATTTATTTATTTGTTTATTTATTTACTATACAATTTAGAATAATACAGAAACAACCAAGGCCTTCCTACTGTATCCTTTACACCTAAGACAAAGACAGAAACAACAGGACATAAAAGACAATAAACACACAAGAATAAAACAATTACAACGAAATATCAAAAGACAGTCGTAGGACATATTATGAGAACAAAAGTTTACGCTACATAGATTTACTGTAATTCAAACCATATAATTTTTTATGTCTTTCCTTAAACAAAAAAATTTAATTTAGAGTGTAGTGTATTAGTATAATTAAAAATAATATGATACAGAAGACCATTGACTGTGTTGGAGTTAATACACATTCCCTTAGGCCTAACTTCAGATCTTGGTATTCTTAAACCAATATTATATGATAATTGAGCACATGACTTAGAAGTTTATTATGTAAGAAAATATCATCTAGCTGCTTCTTTCTACTTGCTAATATGTGTTAACTTGTGTAGCACAAACAAAATTTGCTAGATATATAAAAATTACATTTCTTAATAATGTGTTCCAGCTTAACACTGTCAGAAACAGAAATAGAATTACAAATAATGGACCCGTATTCTAATTTAGACCTTGTTAGGGCTTAGAAAAGAATAATAGATTAATCTGGTTGAGAAGCGTAGTATATTATATATTTTACTTGGCTTAAAAATCTGTTATCAGTGCTTTTTAGATTGTCGATATTCTGTACATTGGTGGAAGAAAAGGTTTTCATCAAGGTGTAATCCCAGATCTTTAATAAATGATTTAAACTTCAGCTGTGTTCCAGGCAGTTTATATTCAAATTTAGTGGGTTTTTGTTTTCTGGTAAACCTTATTACTAATAGTATTTTTTGAGGATTGAATGTCATGGCATTATTATTACTTCATGTAGATATAGTGTCAACATCCTGTTGCAAAAGAAGACTGTACTCGAGAGATTCTAGTGATTTACTTAGTTTAAGGTCATCAGCAAATAGATAGATATTCGAGAACTTAACAGAAGGTAATGAATAAAAAGGGAGAAGGCTATTATTGTGTGGTACCCCCAAGAGATGAAAGTGTTTGTCTGATAGGTAATGCTTGATAAAGTTGATCAAGTTCCCATTAATGCCTGCAAGGTGTAATTCATATAACAGAATCTGGTGGTTGACTAAGTCGAAAGCATTTGAAAAATCAAAGTACTGTATATGACGTTATATTTTCCTCTGGTTATCATGGTATTGTAGATGATTTTTTTGTGTAAAACAGTTTTGAAATATAAATAAGGTATTGTGAGCACCTACATGCAGATGATCTTTTCAAATATCCTAGAAAAAGTACATAGGAGTGAAATACGCCTGTAATTGTCAATGTTATTTTTGTTGTTATTTTTGTGTATCTGTATAACTATGGCGTGTTTCCAATAAGGAGGGAAATATTGATGAGTTAAGCATTCATTATACCGATAGGTTAACAGAGGTGTCAAAATACTAGCACATACTTTCACAATAAAATTTAGGATACCTCAGAACCTCTGGAGAATGTAGGTTTCAGTGTTTTTATACTTGAAATTACCTTTTAGCACATATAGAAAATTATGGTGTGGACTGTAAAGGAAACGTATTGTTTCTTCGGATAGGAGCATGGTGATTCGCATAAACAGATTTAAATTTATTTTAAAGACAGCTAGTTGTCTGGGCCTGTTATTACACTATTCCTGACTTTTAGTGTTATATTGTTATCAATGTCCTCCCTAATTAATAGCTTTAACATATTTCCTAAAAATTTTAGGATGCTTTTTAATTTTACCATTTAAGTTGCCAAAAACTTTTTTGTCAATTTTCATACCTCTTTTTACTTCAGTCCTGTAGTTTGTGTAGTGATAGTTAAATTATTTACTTCCTTGTCTATACTTTCTAGGTTATCGAAATAGTTCCAGTTATGGTGCTGAAGATGCTTGTAGAGAGGTAGATAATCTCCTTTGTTGTGTATTTTGAGATGATGCACAGAGGATAAGGGTAGTAGTAAGTGTGTGTGATACAACAAGTGCTTCATGGTGGATGTCTTCTGCCAATATTTTTCTTCATAATATTGCACTGTGAATTCCTCACTATTAGATAAGCAGAGGTCTAAGAGGATTTTAAAGGGTTTCAGCTGTGTTAGGTTTAAATCTGTGACAAAGTTAAAAGAGCTTCCATCTTACTTTTTACCACAATTTGAGTAATATCTTGTGCATGAAGATTGTACCAATCAGTGTTTACCCAGATTAATCATTTTCCTGCAAAATTTTTTAAGTTAAGTAGATACAAATTTTAGTAAGTCTGAAGTGGCTGCGTTGGGGAAGTGGGGGAAGAGTGTCTGGTGGTAGATAAATAGTTCCTATTAATTACTCACTATTGTTACTGTGAGTTACTTGTAGCCATGCTGCTTGAACACTTTTAATTTCTAGAAGTAAGTATCTATAAACTGATTTCGAATGACAACCAACTGCTCTATGGGGATAGCATTTGGTTGTCATTCGAAAGCCGTTCATAAGATACGGCCCTGAGAGTTTATAGCTATAAGAACTCTTACCTCTTTTTTTCTTAGTAAGGAGTTTGTTTGTGTCTACTCTATGTATGTCATAGACAGCTTGGAAGTAATGACAGTTAATGATGTCAGAATTGAACCAAGTTTCCGCTAAACAGATTGTAGGATACTGGTTACACAATAATTGTTCACTAAATGTGACTGCTTTAGTCGTTAATCCTTTAACATTCTGATAGTAAATCAATTCAATGGCATCTTGGTAATTGGTCATACTACAGTAGAACAATGGTCCTCCTCCACTGTAAGATCCTTTTGGGGGTCTGGGGTGAAGGTGAGACTTTCTCAACGTTTGAGGTGCTTTCAGAGTGAATTAATATGTGCTCACTTTTGAGGGGACCACAGAACTCATTCATAAGTATTCCCTTGGGTCAAAACAGGGATAAATATGTAGCCTATTGGTATGTTTCTCAGCTACAATCACATGAAGGGAAGTATATGAATTATATTTTGTCTTTAGTTTAGCAACCTTGAGATAACCTACAGTGCATTTTTTTTATGTAATCAGCTATTCTTGCTCTGTGACTTGAGGGTCAAATCAAGTGATGAAGACCTCTTTTGTACGTGGTCTCAGTACTCTACTTGCAAACCTTGAGTGAAGTTGAGATATACTTACAAATTTGGCTATTATTAGCTCTTGAAGGTTTAGATTCACTTTGTGCTTGATCTTGATATCTCATGCGGTGTGACATAACTTCAGTGAACGAGCTTTCGTCACCTGGCTGTAGTATAGATTTTTTGTCGCTCTTCTATCTGGGTTCGCAATTCCATTATTATTTTACTCTAGTCACTTTTGAGGTTCATGTTGTCAGAGCTAAGGGCTTCTACTTTTTCTTTCAAGGCCAAGATAATTTGTAGGAATTTCTGTAGCTATGCTATTTAGACTCGGCCGGTATGAAAGCACAGCGGCTGCGACTCATCTGTATCTTCATTTTTTAAACTAAGTTATTGTTCAACTATAGTACAGTATTACTATAATTTGTTCATTGCTGATTTCAAACTTGCCAAAGTGATCTTCAAAATTATCCAATGTGAACTACACATGTCAATTGTTAAAACTTTAGGCTACATTCTGCAATAATGAAATGTTTCATTCCTTGGTAACAAGTATTGCTTATGCAAACTAAGAAAAGTAAGTTGCAGCATTGTAGTTCTTGATACTTACACATGCATGCCCACACATAAATTGATATATGTTTGTAACGTATGCGTTCCTATACAATTCGTCCGACTGCAATGAAACTTAGGTGAGTTGTGCATGTGCCCGCGAAGGTGTTCCACAAAAAAAACTCTATGTAAGGAAGAAAGAAGAGCAGCAGGGACAGGTTTACCCCTAGGCTTGGGCCTAGAGCACAGTTTTAACAAGGACACACTTATGTTCAGAATATTATTAAATTCCTTTCAGCGAAGAGGAAGTGTGATGAATTTACCAATTCTACTTGTGAGAGTACCAATATGGCTGGGCGAGAAAATTAAAGTGGCATCAGATTGTTGACTAGTTGTCTAACTAGAGACCTAAAAATCATCGGTTCAACCACCTTCTGGCTAGACTTCACAGTTCTCTGCTGCTTGTTCATTGTCTGCTGTTCCAGTGATTGGCCAGCTGTACGTGGGACAAGGTAGCTTCAGTAGTGTTTTCTTGCATGTTTGCAAGGACGAGTTCCACAAGCGGTGAACCAATTACAGTGACTCAAATGTGAGTTTGAATTCCTATTTCTTTTAAAATTAACTTGATGATTTTACAGGTCTTAATCTGTCATGTTCCACAGTCATTACTACAGTGAGAGGACAGAGCAAAGTAATTCAAAATAATGGGGTGTTAAAAATATGAGTATGACAAGAGGTGTTAAGATGGGTGGTAGAGGAGGGAGCATGGGAGCGCTGAGAATCACTGGTTTAGGGTGCCTGAATGCATAAATTCTGCTCAGAGGGGCAGAATGGGGTACCCAAAAAATTTAAGGAAAAAAATGTTATTTTACAAAATGTTTCTAAAACTTTAATTTTGCTCCATTTAGAATTTATTATTTATTTTTTGTTTCAAAGAATTTACCATAAATATGTAGTTCTCATAATCCATTATGTTCAGATTTCATCTTCAGTAATTGGCTACTGCATTCATTTCATGCTTCTTTCTTCCAAATTTTGAACACATGTTTGTAAGATTTCATTTCATTGTGGTTTTGCTTATGTGTAGTGTTAACATTTTTTTCATGCAATTTAACAAGTTTCTTCTGCTAACTCCAGCTTAAATTGTTGTTAAGCAGGGTCAACCAAAAGATGGTCAAGAATATGATCCGTGTCACCTTTGGTCAATTTTAGGATACTAGGAAAGTTTACTTGGATCACCATTTAAATGCCTTGAAATTTTTCTCTACTGAGGGTAACGTCGTGAATTTTCATTAATGTCTTTAGACTAGCAGCTAGACCTAAACTGTGGGTTGCGCCTGTAGCAGTGGATGGTATGATACTTGATGTAGACATTAATAGTGTTGATTCTGTATCAGCTCTTGCTTCCCACCAGTGTTATCCAGGGTCATTCCTGTTTTTCATATGTGGGAAGCATATCAAACGTTGCCACTACCTGGCCTAGTTTTCTTTGGGTATTCCTAATTCCCTTTCATTGCTTCGTATTCACCTCAAATCACCCATCACCAGCACTCAAGACTTTGATGTTAAGTGCTGACTAAGACCTCTTTACTCACTCAATATCAGGTATGTGTGAGCAGAAATAAAGAAACTTGTACATGCATGCACACACATAAACAATACTGAGCTAGTTTCTGTTAATATCTATACTTGCTAATGTGGCATTAATGATGCCCATCTAATTGCATTTAGTACCCAATTTTGTTAGTAATGTAGCATGTAATAGACCGTGGATTATAAGACTATCGACAAGTTTTCATGGTTCAGCAATGAATTTGCAAGTAAACTTCTGCTTTGCAGCCTCTGTAGGTGTTGTTACCACCGGGACAAGTTAACTGCGCCTCCTGCCCCTTTGACACACTGCACACCACTCTAGCTGTACCTGGATGTTGTTTTTTTTTTTTCCCAGAATTAATGAACTCAGGGTATGGTACTTCTACTATGGTGGCCCATGAAAATCCTAGAGCCTGCCTGATTTTGGTAAAGGATTGCCCCCTACATCTAGCACAGATGATACGGCCATGATCAAATATGCAAAACGTGTCACAAGAATTAATGAATACTATAAAGTAAATGCAAATGTATGAACATACCTTTTGAGCAGACCTGATGCTAATGCAGTTCTGCTTTTGTTGCTGCTGGAGCGAGTAGACAGCCTGTCGCCTTTCAGGTCTAGGTTGAATGGCAGTGTTTTCCTGAACAACTTCTTCCTCAGGTGAAGAGAGAGAGGAAGAGGTAGACGACGTTGGGGACGAAGGAATAAGGTTAGTGTTGCTAGGGTGAGACTGACAAGGAATGTTGGGCACCTGAAAGCAGGGTGCAGTGGTATGCTGATACACAGACATGCTGGGGTGCTCTATCAGCAGATTCTCTAGGGGTGATGTTTCCATATGCACCGGGCCTTCGGACGTGAAGCAGGGTGGTGGGGTTACGAACCAAGACTCCTCCAGGGACAGGTACGGCAGTGAGGAGGCAGACGACGACCTGGTCGGTGGCAGCTGTCGCTCCGTGGGATGCAGAATGGCAGGTATGGCACTTATCGCTACTTCCAGTGAGGGTACACAAGAGCGTTCATCGGTTTCATCTTCATTATCACTGCATTCCTCTACATCTGAAAGTAAACAAAAATACATTTTACCTAGACTTTTACTTGTTTTTCTGTAGTAAGGTGGCACAGTGATCTGAGCAATAGATATATTTATTATTTCATATCACAGCTTCAATTGATGGTTCACATGTCTAGCCTATAAATATTTTATTTTCCACTAGCTAATTGATTTGCAACCTCACTAAACTTCTCTTTGATTGCGCCTCCTGACTTCAGAACAGATTTTAAATATCCCATTATTATAAGTGGGTATATTTGCACAGCTCTATTGCTATGTAACAATTTTATTACCAATATAATATTATGTTTCCATGAAATATAATATTATGTTTCCATGAAATATAATTTACTTTAAATGTACGAAATTTTTTAACTTAACATATCTTCTTAAGCTTGAAGACCCAGACCTGACATGCAGGCTCGCAAGTGGTGAGGGACACCTTCAGCTTGTCCTCTCCCTCTGACCTGTGTGTATCAGTGTAGTGCAGTGCATCATGTGCCAAGTGTATAAAGAGAAAGTAGGAAAAAGGCTGGTGTTAAAGGACAGCAGTGTAGCTAGCTATGAAGGACAACTCCAGGTCTCTGATGCCCCTTTATTCTAATGGTGTCATGAACAGTGATCTGAGCAATAGGTATCTTGGCCACTGCCACATCATACACGTTTTGCCCCATATCTTGCATTGTTTACTATTTACTGTCAAGTGTTGTGTTTCTCTCTCAGGTAACATATATGCACCTAAGTGCTATGTAAACAACTTGCAAGACTATGTAACCCTTAGGCCAGGAATCCTCTCCAGTCTTAAGGCGTCTGTCTAAATGCAGTGTGTTTGTGTGAGTGAGGCACGGCACGTAGGGTGATGTTGACTGGCTCATCTGGTGCAATAGTGCTTTTAGTCCTGCTTTAAGAGGATTTAAATTTTATACAAGAATAAAACCTTAACATGTTAAGTGAGAAAAATTAGAGGCCCTGTGATGTTAATTTTTTCACATGTATTTTTGTTTTGTTTTCAGCATTTACATTTATTTTGTTGAGTATTTTCTTAACAGTGTGGACTGTTGTGAATGTTAAAGTTAACGGGTTCCGATACCTAAGTATTTCAGTGTCAAGTTGCCTGTGACCTTAAGTTTTGTATTGTTTTATATTGACTTGGCTGAGAGAATATATTTGTTTCTCAGATATTTTTTGTACAGTGTAGAAATAAAATAAAAATACAGTGATAGACTTGGATGTCGTGTATATGGTTAGCAACTAGTGTGGAGCAGGGGTGCAGCCAGAAGGGGGGATATCGGGTTATACCCCCCCCC
>PNEQ01119224.1:49833-93188 GCA_003012365.1 Medauroidea extradentata
CCCCCGAACAGAAATCCTGGCTATACTCCTGGTGTGGAGGGTTGGCAACTAGGAATGAATGAAACAGTGAGTTTCAAGATTGATGAACATATTGTAACCACTGATGGCATGTAACGAATTACAAGTAATTTTGTTACCAGTAACAATAACTTTTTGAGTAATTTTTCCTTGCTATTCAATACTTATAGCAAATAGTATTTTTTACTTGTAATCTGCTTTTAGCCAAGGAGATGTAATTGTTACTTGTAAGTACTCGTTACTTTTTGTCTAATTTATGCATCACATTTGAATGAATTTTTTTTATATTTATTTCTTACCATTTACCAACATAACTAAACACTGTGATCACAATGCGTATGTGAATTGAGAATTGATATAAATTGAATGGTGCTTAGACTACAGCTGGTACTGTGCTGGCTTACCGAAGATCACGTGTCACCATATTGGAATTTTTTAAATGTTGTCTGCAGCAATCATTTCTGATTTGCTTTTATTCATTTGGTGATGACTGTGTGTTGAACATGACTAGGTGCTAACCGAAATATTAAATACAGAATAAATGGAACTCTTTCATTTATTAACCTTGTGGAACTTCAAATCCAATAAAAAAAAATATATATATAACTACTTAACTTCCACGTGACGAATTAATTAAACATTACCTAATCATTTATCATATTTGACTCATAATGGCTAAAAACATACAAAAAATATCATAAATAAATGTTAATTCAAAATTTATATTAATTCAAGATGGTGCTTAGTGTTCACCATGAATTGTATTTCATTTCATTTATTTCTACATTATACGCCTATATAGCCAGTTATTTCTGTAGGTCACAATACAAAGTTAAGCTGGGTTTACAATTAAGAACTTAGGAATTGTAATGTGTGGTCTAGAATTATCTTAAAAACTTACGGTTGTTCAAATGTGATAAAATCATAATTTAATATTTTTACGAAATATTGTTAGCTTTGTAGACGATAATTGTGAGTACATTTTACTGTTACGAAACAATTTTAGCTCTCATAGTTTTCTCATTATGGGATGTTAGTCAAAATTTGCTTGTACACTGCCATGCAACTGACCTACTTAAACAAAATAATTCACTGTGAACTCACATACCATGAGCTATGCAATAAAATATTAAAAAACACACAACATATTATTTTGAATTTAAAACAAATCGCAAAAGTACAGAAAAAAAAGTTGCAATTTCAGCAATTTTTTTAAAATACAAAAACAGTTTATGGGATTTGTTCAAATGTTTTATTACATAGCCCATAGTATGTAATTTGACTGTGTAGTATTTCACGTACGTAAGTCAATTTGTTTTCACTATTTTCATGGCAGCAGAACATGCAAATTTTGACTCTGATGCGCTGTTTTGAGAAAACTACACCAACTAAAATTGTTAGGTAAGAGGAAACTGCACTCACAAGTATCATTGTTATATATTACAGTGTGTGTATGTGAATGGTAAAGGTATCTGGACACATTGGATGTTGTGTAGACAGGTTGTTGTTGTAGAGTAGTGCAGTAATGGCGGCGGTACTGAATGGTTTATATTGGACGCGATCCGGTTAGGATATAACATTGGCAACGAGTAAATCGGAATTTACGCGTGTAATTGATTGCTGCGTCACAGTGCAACGTGGAAATAATGGCAATGGCGCTCTTTCCGTCGTTCTGCGAATTTGTTCAGGGCCGGGATACGTGGAGGTTGTATTCAGAACAATTGCAATTTTATTTTGTGGCGAACAAAATCGTAAAGGATGAGGAGAAACGGGCAGTATTTTTCACGGTATGTGGGGCAGAAGTATATGATTTGGTAACGTCATTAATAGCCCCGAAGTCAACACTGGAAGTACCGTTGACCGAGGTGTTGGAACTATTGACAAACCATTTCAATCCCAAGCCCAGTGAAATAGTCGAAACCTTCAAGTTTCACAAGAGGGACCAGGGGAAGGAGAATCAGTTGCGCAGTATGTAGCTGAGTTACGGCGATTATCATCACATTGTAACTTCGTCAACCTGGAAAGGATGCTACGGGATTGTCTGGTGTGTGGGGTGCGAGATAAAGCACTGCAGCATTCACTGTTGGCAAAATCGAAGTTCACATTTAAGGAAGCACTGAACATGGCTACAGCCGCAGAAACGGCAGGCCGTAATGTGATTGACATTCGAGGTAGGGTGGAAGAAGCTGCAGAAACAATGAACAAGTTGGCAGTGAGTGGACACAAGATGGCGTCCCGGTCAGAACGAGTATCGGAGAAAGTTAAATCCACACAGGAAGAAAGAGTCTGCTGGAGATGCAATGGAGAACATCGACCAGAGCAGTGAAGGCATCACCGTACAGTTTGCAATTTTTGCTCCAAGCCAGGTCATTTGGAACGAGCATGCATTACAAAAAAGAAAAGGGCCATGAAGGAAACGAAAAAAGCCCAAGGATCTAAGGAAATGAAAAATAGGACACAATATGGCAGAACATCTAGAGCCAGATGACCTGGAAGAATCACAGGTACATAGTTTGTATAAAACAAATGCAAGTCCCCAAACCCAAAAAACCAGTGTTAATGGAACTGCTGTTGAATGGCAAGCAACATGTTATGGTAGTGGATACAGGGGCTGGCCATACAATCATTAGCAGGGAAACCTTAAAGAAACTGTGGTCAGAGCAACCACCACTACAGGAAGTGAGGTTAGTGCTTCAGACATGGTCTCAAGAAAAACTGAAAGTATTGGGGTCCTTAGAAGCAGAAGTGAAGAAAAGAAAAAAAAAAGTAGCTATGTTACCCCTATTGGTAGCAGATGACCAGGGACCCAGTTTGTTAGGCAGGAACTGGTTCGAGCCACTGGGAATATATGTGCAGGGGGTGTATACAGTGACTGAAGATGAAGTAACAAATAGGATTAGACAACACATATCAATATTTGACAATGCAGAGTTGGGCCAGTATGTGGGACCTCCAGTCACAATGGAACTACAAGCAGATGCAAAGCCCATATTCAGAAAGAGTCGTTCTATGGCCTTTGCTCTACGAGACAGCGTCAGCATGGAAATTGACAGGTTAGTGGAAAGAGGTGTTTTAGTACCTGTGACATTTTCTGCATGGGCCACTCCTATCGTACCACTTCGAAAAGCTGATGGAACTGTCCGCATATGTGGGGAATACAAATGCACGGTCAACAATGTTTGTAACACTAACATTTATCCTTTACACCATTAATGAAGCATTTGCGAACCTGACCAAGTTGGACCTGGAAGAAGCATATCTACAGCTCTCTGTGGATGAAGCCACTTCCAAGGTATTAACGATCAATACAATGAAGGGGTTGTTCCGAGTGAAGCGTATGCCTTTTGGCATTAGCAGTGGCCCAGCAATTTTTCAGCGGCAAATGGAAATGTTGTTAGCAGGAATTCCTGGGGTAGTTGTGTTGATCGATGATATTCTGATTACTGGAAGTAATGTAGAGGAACATTGGCAAAGGGTTAGTGAGGTTCTGGCAAGAATTGACAAGGCAGGGCTGAGATTAAAGAAGGCAAAATGTAAGTTTGCAGCAGAAAGTGTTGTGTTTTTGGGGTATCCGATTGGTGCACATGGGGTGCATCCTACAGAAGGAAAGGTGGAAGCCATTCATAGGGCCCCAGCACCAACATCACGGAAAGAGTTACAATCACTTTTAGGGCTTCTGAATTTTTATGATAGGTTTTTGAAGGATAAAGCTTCAGTCTTAGAACCCCTGCTCCGGTTGTTGGATTTTGGGAGGTTGTGGGAGTGGACCCAAAAGCATGAGGAGGCCTTCCAACAAGTAAAGTTATTGATCCACTAAAACATGGTGCTCACACACTATGACCCACAAAAGTCACTTATTTTGACGTGTGACGCATCAAAATATGGGGTTTTTGCAGTGCTAGCCCATGTGATGGAAGATAGCAGAGAAGCACCAGTTGTATTTGGGTCTAGAACCTTGCATAAGCAGGAAAGGAACTCATCCCAGCTAGACAGAGGCATGAGCCATTATGTTTGGGGTAGCTAAATTCCGACAGTACGTGACGGCACGACATTTTACAATTGTTAGTGACCATAATCCCTTGCTACGTCTGCTCGATCCATCCAGACAAACACCAGATATCCTGTCCCCTAGGTTATTACATTGGAGTCTCTGGCTCGCCATGTTTGACTATCACGTAGAGTAAAGAGCAGGCACCAAAATCAGTCATGCTGATGCATTAAGTAGGTTGCCCTTGCATTCAGAGAATTTCAACGTCCCAGTGATTGGAGATGTTTTGATGCTGGAAGCACTGCCAGAGCTACCTGTGGAGGCTGATAAAATTGCACGCGAAACGGAAGAAGACTCCATATTTGGCTGAGGTGAAACATCTTACGTGTCAGGGTTGGACGGATGACAAAATCCCAACAGAGCTCTGCCCATACTTTGTGCGCAAAGATGAGTTGTCTGTGTACAAAGGATGTGTGTTGTGGGGGAATAGGGTGACTATCCCATCATCTCTAAGAGCACAGCTTCTGCAAGTACTCCATGCAGGTCATGATGGAATTGTGAGGTCCAAAGCGTTAGCTCGCAGCTACATGTGGTGGCCCAAAATGGATGATGATACTGAATGGACAGTCGGTCAATGTGTGCAATGCTAGCAGCAGTTGGCCAATCCCCCCCAAGTGAAAAGCAGCACTTGGGTTCCAGAAACAAAACCTTGGGTGAGAGTGCATATGGATTTTTTTTTTGTCTTTTCCAAGTGTTCCTCATAGTGGTGGATTCTTATTCAAAGTGGCCAGAAGTGAGAAAGGTAAACTCAATGACCTCTGCATCTGTCATTAGAGAACTGAGAGATATATTCAGCTCTCACTATCTGCCACATTGTATTGTCTCTGACAGTGGTACAGCGTTCACGTCGGAGGAGATGAAAACTTTCCTTTCTAGAAATGGAATACAATTGATTAGAACAATGCCATTCCATACATCTACCAATGGGCAGGCAGAGAGAATGGTGCAGACCATTAAGGGCAAATTAAAGAAACCGTTAGGGGGAGACTGGCGGACAAAATTGGCTCGTTTGCTGTTTGCTTTGCGTACTACGCCAATGCCAAGTACAGCCACCAACAGGTCTCCAGCAGAAATGCTGATGGGTAGAGAACTATGCACAACACTGGACCAAATCAAGCCAAGGGAGCACGAGAACCAGCAAAAGTGGAGATGTCCGGAACGGGTGAGAACTTTCGCAGTGGGAGACTAGGTGTTGTATCGGCTGTACAAGGAAGGGAAGAAATGGTGCCCAGGTGTGGTAAAGGCAACAGAAGAACCATTAACGTATGTAATCTCAGACATGCAGACGCCACATTGACCAGCTTTTAAAGAGAGTGGGGCCTTCAGGACTAGAGAAGAGGAGGAGCAAGGTGATTGAAGGAGCACCAGGAAGAGAACCATGGTCTACAGGAACACCGGAAATTGAGCCTGTTAGGGTAAGTAATGAGAATTCTGCAAGGACACCACAAGGGCAGATGACACCTGGAGAAGAAGATGAGGAGCCATTCAGAGGATTTGATCTGCAGGTGGAAGAAGGACATCAGCACCCGCAACAGCAGCAGGCCATAACAGCAGGGCGAACTTCTGGGAGAATCAGACGGGCACCCAGTAGATTTACTGATTATGTGATGTAACAAGTCAAGAGGAAAGATATGTTATCTATTATAGTGTGTGTATGTAAATGGTAAAGGTATTTTGGACCATGTTAGGTTGGACAAACTGGATGTTTTGTAGACAGGTTGTTGTTGTAGAGTAGTGCCGTAATGGCGGCGGTACTGAATGGTTTATATTGGACGCAATCTGGTTAGGATATAACAATCGTCTACAAAACTAACAATATTTCATCTTAATATATAAAACAAAGTGTCCTGACACACTCACTCTCACTCACTCTCACTCACTCATCCATGCACGGCCCGAACCGCTGGACCTAGAACCATGAAATTTTTAGGGAAGCTTCCCCTTGCCCCGTAGGCACCCACTAAGAATGGATATTTTGAAATTCGATAATTAAGGGGGTGAAAAGGGATGAAATGTGTTTTCAAGGAATCATTGATATCTCATTCACCGGGAAAGCTATCATAATTTCTTTAGCTTCAAAATATTTACCAAACAAATGCATATTTGCTAATTTTTTGATTTTGCTGAATTCGAAAATTAAGGGGGTGAAAAGCTGAAAAACTTGTTTTTTATTAATCCGTGATTTTTCCTAAACCATTTCAGATAGTGAGGCGATATTTTCTTTAAAATGATGCTTAAGTAAATATCTTTAAAGTATTTTTAGAATTTTTTGAAGTTCGTCCTTGAAAGCTCTTAAAAAAATAAAACTTGTTTTGAATTAATCCCACTTATCTCCTAAACCAGTGGAATTACTGAAATGGTTTTTGCTTTAAAATAAATCTTACATAACTAAATATCAAAAAAGTAATTTCAGGATTTTTTTAAATTCGTCCTTGAAATCTGTTAAAAATAAATAAAATGTGTTTTTAAATATTCATCTGTACCTCTTATACCAGTTGAGGTATCAAGATGATTTTTTGATAAAAATGAAGCTTACGTAAATATCTACAAATCAAATTCTTGATTTTATGAAATTTGAAAATTAAGGACGTGAAAAGCAGTAAAATGTTACAGTCTCCCGAAAAAAGAGAATGATCATGGAGAAATAATTAAACAGTTGTTTCTTTTTGCCAACCTATTCATAAATAAAACATCTTTGGACTGTAGCCTGTACATACGAAAGAATTATCACGGCCTGCCTTTAAGCATTCACTCAGGTATTGTATAAAATTTGTGGTGTGGGAGGGGTGGGGTTACGGGTTCATATCCCGTGCAAGACTTACTCTTTTCTATAGTACATGTGGGCGAAACTGCACAATGACAGCTAGTACAAATATAAAATTATGACTTTATCGCACTTGAACACCCTTAATGTGTGTTGTTAACTGAACTTATTCACAATATAACTTAACAGGTCGTTTGTTATGTGCCTGTGTAGTTTAATGTAATATAAGGTACTGGTTGACAGATTGGCAAGACTGGATGCGGAAGTGTCAGTAGGCGCCAGGAATGTAAACAGGGAGGTTTTGTAGTGAGCGCACGATACAGGTGTACATTCGATGGGAATAAACAAACATAACATGGTGGCAGCGGTATTCCATGCAACGATTAAACGCTATCCGTCGATTAGTTTAGTAGTGAGGCGTGTCAGGTCGCGGTAATAGGAGTATGTGTGCAGAAACTGTGGTGTGACGTTTTCATTCAGGTTTAGCAACGTCAACGTGGCGTCATCGGCACAATTTAAAATTGTGCCACCAGAAAGTTTTGATTTTCGAGTGCCGGCAGAATGGATCAAATAGATTAAAAGATTTGAACGGTTTCGGTTGGCGTCTGAACTCAATAAAAAGTGCGAGGACAGTCAAGTCAACATGCTTTTGTATTGCATGGGTCCCGAGGCGGACAAAACGCTAGAGTCGTTTGCATTGTCGGAGGAAGATTCTAAGAAGTACAGCACGGTTAAAGCACGCTTTGATACATTTTTCACGGTTAAAAAGAACATTGTCTACGAACGTGCAAAGTTTTTTAAACGTCGGCAACAAGAGGGTAAGCCAGCAGACTTTTTTATCAACAATGTCTTTAAGATGGCAGAATCGTGTGATTTGCGAGACCTCAAAGACGAGCTCATTACCACGGTGTTAGTGATTGGCACCAGTGATGATGTCAGAGTCTCCAAATGGATCAAGAATTAATGTCCGCACGAGCAGTCATGCGTATTCGGCAAGCAGAGCTAGTGAGACGCCAACAAACACTGGTACGGGCTCAGCCAGGCACTGTGGAGACTGTTCAGCATGGTACTCACCACCGGGACAAGCGCCGCGACAGAGGGACTACAGATACTACACACCAAGATATACAAGGCAAATGTGGTGGGGCCATCACAGGTCACAATGTAACCTCAAAATGTTCCAAGTGTAGTAGTAAACCATTTAAACGTCCACTCGACTGAAAGAAGGCTGTTTAGAGCGAGAAAAAACAGCATAAAGGTATTAGGTACCACCATGGTGATACTTTCATATGGCAGCCAGGAAACCACACAGGAAATATTTGTGGTTGAAGAGCAACAGATGCCATTACTTGGCCGCCCAGCGATAAAATCACTAGACATGGTATCTGTGAAGAGAGCAGATGAAGTAACAGGCAAGGTGCCAAGTTGTATTGACAAGTTTTCATCAATATTTGAGGGTCTAGGCCAGTTTAGAAAAGAATATAATATTCAGCTACAAGATGGTGCCAAATCCTATGCTGTTGTGGCGCCAAGAAGTGTTCCATTGCCCCTACATAGCAAGGTAAAGCAGGAACTTGACAGAATGGTGCAAGATAATGTGATACCACCAATAGAATTGCCTACAGAGTGGTGTGCACCAATGGTCTTGGTACAAAAAAGAGATTGCTCAGTGAGGATCTGTGTGGACTTTACAGAACTGAACAGGTTTATTCTCAGAAAAAGACTTCAGCTACCATCAGTGGAAGAGAGTCTAGCACAGCTGCAAGATGCCATGTGATTTTCAATATTGGATGCGTCTAGTGATTTTTGGCAAATCCCACTGTCACAAGCTAGTGCACCTCTCACAACATTTATTACCCCTTTTGGCAGATACTACTTCAACCGTCTACCATTTGGTATTAATTCAGGGCCTGAGCATTATCAGCGCCAAATGCAACAGTTAGTGTGGGGCATGCCAGGTGTCGTCAATCAGGTGGACGACATCCTCGTAGGTGGTTGTACAGTTGAAGAACATGACCAGCGGTTGGAAACAGTACTGAGCAAGTTGATGTCACATGGCATCACTCTCAACAAGGCCAAATGTAAATTTGGGGTTAAGACTGTGAAATTCTTAGGGCACGTCATTTCAGAGGGCGCATTAGGGCCAGATTCAGACAAGGCTGCAGCTATATGGGATATGCTAGAACCCACTAACGTGACAGAACTCAGAATATTCTTGGGTATGGTTACATACTTAATGAAATTTATCCCCAACCTAGCGGAAAAGACCCAGCTTCTAAGAGCTGAGTTAAGACACAGAATGGGTGTGGCAGGAACCACAACTGCAGGCGGTGCATCAATTAAAGGAGGAAATTGCTCAACTGTCCAGATTAGCTCTGTATCAACAAGGGGCAGAAATAAGGGTTTTGGCAGATGCTTCTTCATTGGGCTTAGGAGGTGTGCTGGAGCAATGCCAACAAGGGGAGTGGAAACCGGTAGCATTTGCATCAAGAAGCCTTTGTAGTGCAGAAACAAGGTATGTTCAAGTGGAAAAAGAGGCCTTGGCAATTACGTGGGCCTGCGAGAAGTTTAGGGATTATGTACTGGGCACAAGGTTCACAATATTGACAGATCACAAGCCGCTAGTGCAGTTGCTTACTTTAACACCACTGACTGATCTAACAGCAAGACTGCAGAGGATGAGGATGCGTCTTATGTGTTATGACTTCAGTGTGGAACATGTGGCAGGGAAGAACTTTTTGTACCAGATACACTGTCAAGAGCACCAGTTGATCTGCCAAGGAGGACAATGGAGACATTCTGGAAGAAGAGCTTTTTGTGGATGTAGTCATGGAACAAGTTCCCTTTTCCAATGTGGCTCTTCAGAACATCAGAGAGGTACAAGAGCGTGATGAGGAATGCCAAGTCCTGAAGGACAATATCTTGAACGGGTTTGAAAATAAACACTCTTTTCTGGCAGTTCAGAGATCAACTGTCATACAACAAAGGGCTTATTTAGAAGGGATGTCGCATATTCATCCCTAGACAGAATTAAGGCTGTGAAAAGCAGTAAAATGTTACAGTCTCCTGAAAAAGGAGATGATCATGGAGAAATAATTAAACAGTTGTTTCTTTTTGCCAACCTACTCATAAATAAAACATCTTTGGACTGTAGCCTGTACATACGAAAAAATTATCGCAGCCTGCCTTTAAGCATTCACTCAGGTGTTGTATAAGATTTGTGGTGTGGGAGGGGTGGGGTTACAGGTTCGTATCCTGTGCAATACTTACTCTTTTCTTTAGTACACATAGGCGAAGCGGCACAGGGACAGCTAGTATAAATATAAAATTATGACTTTATTGCACTTGAACACCCTTAATGTGTTATGTTAACTTAACTTATTCACAATATAACTTAACAGGTCAAGTGTTAGGTGCCTGTAACTTCAGAATCAACAGAAACTGTGATATTTATATTTTTACTTAAGAATCATGGAAATGCACCAATAACAACATTGGGGAAGTTAAATAGACATGGCAGGAACTTAATTAAAAATACGTTGGTCAGTTATATTGGCTGGTTGAAAATAGATTATGATAATTTCAAATTAAAAATAGTATTTAACCTGAATTTATTTTTAGTTTACCAACCAAACTTGTAATATGAGCGTATTTTTCTGTATAAGGTATTTAATTATGTACACCATTTTAATCTGATCTTAGAAAATAGAAATTATTGCTATAAATAGTATAAACCTAAAATATTCAATTTCAGTGTTATTTACAGATGTCCGTAGTATTTAAAAAATGTATATGGATCAAACTATATTTGAAATGTCTGGTGGCTCAGTGGGAAAGTTTCGGCCTGCTAACCTCAAAAATAATGGTTCAAATCTCACATGGTTACAAACAATTTTTAGTAGTTTAAATTTGTTTATTTTTATTTATTTATTTATTATACTAAGTGCACTTTATTTATGTTCATAAGTGAAGTCTCCGTATAATGTGATAACTGAAATTAATGTAGGCCTACTGACAGAAAATTATTGGGATGAGGTTTCTCATGTCATGTACATGAAAACTGGAGGATTTTCATTTCGAAAATTAAATTACTCTGCAGTTTCTACCATTCCTTGGTGATTATCTAAATAAGTGGCGACGATTCATCATATGAAGTATTTTGTGGGATCTATAGTCATCTCGCTTAATTATAGACGGTAATTTGGTCAGTATTTCTCATTGGCTGGAACTAAGAATCTACAAATTTATTGTGATGAACTAAAATTACTGAAGAGACTTTTCCATGTGTGCTATCTGCACTTATTGCATAATTCTTAAAGCCGGATTCACAACCACACTTAAAGTACATACAAGTATGCGCACGTATGTTAAGTATTTGAGATTAGATTCACAACAATAGTTTATGAAATAGTTTATGTCATAACAAAATGTCGGTACTAGATGGTCATAATTTATTTTTATTTTTCAAAGTGAATTAAATAATTTAAGACCACAAGTTGAATGATTCCTCAATCTAAATTAATGTTTAATTGAGTCTTACATTTGCACATGCTGCATTCACAACCACCACTTAGCATACAAAGTAAGTAGATCAAATCTGTTACATACGTAAGCATTTTGTGCGGGGATGTGAATGCTAGCATGCACACTTGGTGTTTCTACTTTTACACTTACGTACGTGTGTATGCTAAGTAGTGGTTGTGAATCCAGCTTAACTCTTTGTATTTCAAATAATTAATAAACTTTTTTTATCAAACTATACAGATTCCTACTGACTGTACAATTTATCTCACACGTGCAAACATCCTGTGATGTGCCAGAGAGGTTAGACATTTCCCGCTGTTAGCTGTTACACGTGGAAAGATACGAACTGGCTGAAAATAGAACTATAGCAGGATTTTTTGAGTGCTCACTTTATCCCTAACTGCCTATACCAGAGAATGTGTATTATTATTAAGTGTATTTTGCATTCATTCTGGCTTCACTGCTCTCCCTGGACACAGTCTCATCCTCCAGCTCTTAACTTATACACCTTCTGCTAGACTTTGCTGTATCTGCAAATGTTACACCCTGCCTCCTCGTGGGCCCTACATCCTGTCCTCCGAACTTCATCCTCTTCCCATCTCGAGTTTTCTCGCCCCACTTCTGGTAACTGTCTAGCTTCCTTTTGCCCCTTCATACCCTCACTAATACTGCATCTCCTTCTTGGAACATACGCATTGCCCCTCTTCTGTGGTTCAAGCACTGCTTAACCCATTTCTGTTGGTCTGTCATTTATTTTGTAAACGATGGATTCAGTAGTGCCAAACAAGTCCGTGACTGCCTCTGTAAAAATAATTCTGCGTTTTCTGGATGACGGACTGAGGGGTGTTCTTGTATGTAAACAGAAGTGTGTCTAACCTGTGTTACAAGGTGTGTTGATGGTCCACCTTCCAGTCCACAAGCAGCTGCAGCTTAAGTGCTACCTTGATTGTCTGTACTTGTCTTTCTGCTACGCCGTTGGATTGCAGATGATAGGGACGACTCCTAACATGCTTTACTCAATTGGATGTCAAAAATTGCTTAACTCCTCTGACTGAAACGGGGGGCCATTATCAGTTATCACTACTATGAGTAAACCAAATGTTACAAATAGTGATCTCAACTTTTCTATTATGTGGAAGGCTGATGTACTCATGAATCACCTTCAGCCATTAAGAAAAGGCATCCATGATCCACCACAATCATGTATTTCTGTCCCAGCCCTTCTGCAAAATCTATGTGGACCCTCTGCCATCTCTGATAATACAAGAGACCTACCCTAGGTTTCAAAAGTTTTCCAAATCTTTTAATTCACCTCACTCACCCAGCAGCTTACACTTGTGACATGGTGTAAATTAATGTATCAAAAGCATTATGAGTCATATTCAGAAGAGAAAGTAGTATGTATTGTAAACTAGTAGACAATATGAAAGAACTAATGTAATGAATTAACAAACATTGGGCCGTACCTGTGGACTTGTCTATCAACACCCAGTCGTCATCAGCCTCGACTGCTGTGAGCCTGACTTGTGCAGTCACTGCTTCAGCAACTTCCTGGTCTGGCTCCACTGAGTTAGGCAGTCCTCCCCGCAGGTAGCTGGCCAAGGTTGTAAACATGTTTGTCTGTAACAACACAACACCCCATTTCCACATTATCCCTCCATACAGCTGACAGAACGAACCATTCATGTCTTCTGTTTTGTAATACACTAAAAATGCAAATAATTTACTGGAAAGTATTGGTAGGTACAAAGACAACATCTTGAATGAATTAAAGTTAGCTAAAAATAAATAAAAATTGCTAGTGGCCAAAGATTAATTTCAGAGCATGTGAAATGCTAAATGTGATCACAGAGATATGTTAAGTCAAGAGTCTGTTTATTCTTCAATTTTTTATTACGAAGCCAGTATCATATAATCTGTTTCAAGTAACTTTTCCGTATTTTGACCTTTCTCTTCTGAGAAATGTGCCTGGCAGTTCCGTTGTTTGGAGCTATAAACCTACTTGGCTTCCTGGAAAAGCACTGTCTATGCAATCCTCTTTACACACACACATACACACACACACACACAGTTCTCAGAAGTGAACTGTCAAAATATGGAAATACTTATATGAGATAGACTATACTGATGTTTTGTTGGTGCTGACATTTTGCACTACAACAATAATTCAGTGGTGAAGCATGGAGTGTTCCAAGGCATATGCTGAGTTGTCTATGGAACACAGATTTTTAGGAACAGGTACACTATCTTGCAGCAGTGTACAAATGTCAAGGAACAAATTTTCCAATACTACACTTCTATCTCTGCTACATATCTTTGTTAAGTGTTACCCACAAACTCATTAATGGCATTTTCTTGGCTTGTGGGTGTGAGCCGCGTCTGGAGATTGTCTTGCGACGTTTCGGCAGTCGTTGCAGCTGCCATCATCAGGTAGTCGGAGTCCAACGTCCAACTGTTGGACTCCGACTCCGACTACCTGATGATGGCAGCTGCAACGACTGCCGAAACGTCGCAAGACAATCTCCAGACGCGGCTCACACCCACAAGCCAAGAAAATGCAGACAACGGCCGCGAAAGCCTGCGATCTATCATTAATGGCACTTGCTCTGAGTGTATATAGTCTTAACTAATATAGCTTGCCTTGGAACACGGGCACACTTTACTACTGCAATAATTAATTTAAATTAAGTTTTCAACCCAAGTCATAAACAAAATGTACATACTGGTATGGGTATGCTACCCAGTTCAAGATGGTTATTATTTATACATTTCTGCAGGATGTTGCTGAACTACTGGTACAAACACTGTGAGGTTATTACAAAATGGGATAGAAGACATTATATGAACAGTTTTGTTCAGTAACTCACAAGGAAGAGATCTCGTAACCAGCATTCACACTTACAGCAACTAAGCCATGGCTGTACGACCAGCCTAAAAAAAAGCACTGGTTACTCACCTGGCAGGCAACCAAGTACATCTTCACAAATCTTTTCTGTCAAAAAACAGTATTGAAGTGTTCCATGAAGATGACGTGTCTTGTGCATTTATTATGAGTAATACTTTGTTACATACACATAGATAGGATAAAATATACCAGCCCCTTTTTGCTCAACGTTGGGAATGTTAATACTCCACGATTGTGCAAAAATTTAAGGTCTATGTAAAGTAACATCATCATTCACAGACAGTTTCTTTAGTCTCCAGTAAGTCGTATTATTTTCAGTTAAAATAATTTTAAAAGTCAATTTTTAATGGTGAATATCTCCCTCATGAGTTACTGTACAACATTGTTTGTAATGTTTTCTATCCGATTTTGGATAGGGTATCAGCTCACAGCATTTGTACTTGTAGTTCAGGAACATTAGTACATTTATCGCCTCTCTCTTTGTTTACGCATTTTGATGATCGTTTAGCCTAAAGTAGGTACTGTTAACATTTTATGTGCTATAATGAAAAAAATTATTACAGCTTTGTAATCATGTTTACAAGACAGTATGCCTAAAATCTTTATTAGCTTTTTATTTATTTATGGAAAGTTTTAAATGTTGTCTATTTAAAGGTAACAAAGACTTGTAAAAAGGAACTAAATAATATGCGAGTGTGTACGAAGGAATAGCATGGTGCTGGAACAAATGGTAGACGTGCTTGCAGTTGCCATGTGTGTCAGTTGACCAACACTGCCCACCGTGTTGTGTGGTTCTGGTCCGCTGCATAACTCTGTGTTGTGTATGTTCTCGCGGCGGACGGGCCGGGCCAGAGGGTTTGTGTGTCAAGGCTGATGGACGCGCACAGTGGTGGTGGCGGCAGCACGGTCGACCACCGCGCAGATGGGGATCGCCGCGGTGTTTCACCTTTATCCTCACACCACTCCTCTCTGCAGGCCACCCACCCACACTCATTTACAGCGACAACCACTGTTTAATTGCCTGCGTAGGCGTTCCGAAGGACAAGCTACGGCCCGCCCCTGTCGCGTCGAGGCTAGCTGGCTCTACTTGTTTGTTAGTTATTCTCGGCTGCTATGTTGAACAACATACAGCATTTTTATAAACAATAATCGGTAGCAGAGGCGGTATTTGTTATTTATGCTTACGCTGTAAGTGTAAACGGGATATCCAAAGTCAAACACAATTCATAGGCATGCGCGGCAGTTAATCTTGGGGGGAGGGGGGGGGGGGTGACAAGTATATCCAGAAGCCGATATGTTGATCGCCTCTTAAAAAAAGAAGGGGGGGGGGTGTTCCTCCCCTAGGAAAGTTTAGAATGCAAAATGTAAAATAGAGGCTATTTAAGCAGTTTTTATGTATACATTTTAAATATAACGCTAGTAGGAGTATTAATATTTTTACACACACACGTATATTTATTTATTTTTACAAAATTTTTGAGGTGTGTCCCCCCCCCCCCAGCCAGGCACGCCCGTGTTAAAATTCATTCATCCGTGTGATCTTCGAACTATTTCTGCAATGGGTTAGTTTTATAGAACGGGACCGTTTTTACGGACGCTTGCGATGGCATATGTCCATAAAACGGTTGATTTGTTATTCATATTACTGACAACAGTACTTTCATTTAGGCCTACAGTTCGCCAGTTGAAGATTTTGTCGGACTGTATTGTGTGGTGTCTCAGTAACCGTATTCTAATCGGTAGAGTCAAACGAGAGAAGACTACAAAAGTACATGCAGCAAATAACAATAAAGTTAAACTTTTAAACACTGAAATAAAGAGTTGCAGAAATAGCTTCGCGATAATGGAAGGTGCCTAGTAATGACACTTTTTGTCAACTAAATGACAACGTAAAAAATCACTTTTTGTGATATTTCGAATCAAAGCAAACTAAGTTAAAATCACTCAATTATCAACTTGAACTTTTCCTCGTTTGCGATAACTTAATTATTTTTTATATTCTAGTGTTATTTGATTGTTTACTGATGAATGCGTGCGTATAGGCCTACGTGTGATGTCTAAACAAGACACACATTGACTTCTGGGGTTCAGCCGCGTCGTCATTACTTCTCCCCACAATCGACAAACGTTAAAGTTGCCATCATCCTCGAGGTAGCAGAGCAGAAAAACTCGGCTAGTCGAGTGATACTCAACTCCACTTTTTTTTTTTTTTTCAGTGGGAAACCAAACAAAACGTCTCTATATATAGTTGGAAACTGCCAAGGCGCGTAGAACTTCAGTAGAAAAAGCTTCATTCAAATGCCTCTTAACAGTCTGAGTGAGGCCTATTAGTTGTTACAACGTACGTATCTTAGATACCAAGAGCGTACCTAAGATTTTTTTTCCACGACAGGCTGCAAGACTAAGCTCTGAATGTTAACACCATTTATACAAGAAATTTTTATAGCCCCACAGTATTCTGCAAAACAGTGTAGCGGTCGGCGTCTTGTCTTTTGGAGGCTAGTTAAGACTAGAGATCTTATAAATTAACGTGTTCGCTGACCTGTAGGCATAGCCTCCAAGAATATCGACGTACTCAAGCAGACAATATATTGTTAGCTTCTCGCTGTTACGGCGAAACTACACTATTTGGCCTCCATTTACTTTCTTCTTTGTTATTGGCTCAACGCTCTCCAGGAGGAGTCAAATAAAGTAAGAGCCAATTGAGAAACTGACATGAACTTATAGTTGTTTGAAATCTTGCCTGTGTCCGAAAGAAACCCCGAATTTTTCAGGTCCCTAGTAATAAGCAGGACTTCAACGTAGTTGCCACACCAAGTTAATATTTTTTATCGTTTGACCTGGCGGCTACTGTATCGGCATTGAAAGCTTTTTGGCGGAGATTTGAAGTCACTGTAGTTAGCTAATTTAATTCAAATAACAGGAATTCATCTAGTGATCACGTTTATAACCAACAAAATAAAAACAAATCTATATCGGAAGCATTTACTACAAAAATTTGGATATGTTTCAATGTCGACAGTCGAAGAGGTTTTTACACGCACTTAGCTACGTCCGTCATATTGTCCATTGGTCTGCTCTACTAATTAGTAGGGACCCAGTTTTTTTCGCGAAACGAATTTTGCCCCAGTCTGTTCCAGGGTCTTGCGTGCACATCTGCAATTCTGCTTCATTGTTATTGGCAACGTTTCTGTATGAAGAGTCGTATCTCATTTGACTGAGCCAATTACAAAAACTTTCCCGCAACACCACACGTCTGTGATTTGCCGGTAGAATCCCAAGGTTCGCGACAGTTAAAATATCCAATCACTGACCACGAAGCAGAACTGCAGATGTGCACGTAAGACACGGAAACAAATTATTTTTGCAAAAAACAAGGGTCCCTACTAATTAGAACATCGCAAGTCGAATGAGCCAAATATATGCTACTTCGACGACGACACGAGAAGAAAGTGTAGCAGAGCCTCGAGATGGCATAGCTAGAGTTTTTTTTTTCCGTAGTTTGGTAACGCTCTGTGAAATAAAACTTTGCTGCACGCCGTCGACTCTCAGAGAGAGAGTTCGTCGACCCCAGTGTTGACGTCATGCTATGTAGTCCAATCACCCCGAGCCGCGCGGCGCTCGTCTGGCTTCTTCGACCGTGAACTAGGCAACCCGCACAATCGCTCGTCAGACTAGCCATAGGTCAAGCCTGCCAAACAGATCCCTTTAGAAAAGCCTTACTAACAAGATTGCTTCCTTTCCACATTGGTATATTTAACCCGCGTTTTTAAATACCTGGTCAATTGCATATTTGCAACCAATGGATAAGTTGACACAAAGATGTTAATTAATAACAACATCACGAATAAAGTTCAATATTTAAATATATAGGCGTCGAAAGAAATATTAATGGTAATAATTTAAAACTGCTTGCATGCCTACATATATTTTTTGAGAAAGTTCTAGTCGTTTAACGTGCCAAACACGTAAGCAAATATCGGGATTAGTGAAAATGATACTATTCGGCAAGTACAGCATCATCTGTATATCCCGGGGCAAATGTTATTAAGTCAATAATATACTTGTTTTCGTGAAGAAACAACGGCCGATTTGTTGTGAATGCGTGTAACAAAACGTAATCAGGGAAGCATAACAGTTATGTTCGGGCACAGTTTCTACGAACTTCCGCGAGAGCAAATGGATACATCAATACAAACACGTGCGGGAGATGAAGTACGATTCTTGCAATATTTCTATTAGACTATTATATTCAGTGGTGTAACGTATGGGGGGCAGGGTATAAATTCTTCCCCCCCCCCACCCCGCCTCCGGTTAAATATTGGGAAAGGGTGTCGAAAATAATAGCGAATGGGCACCCAAATGTTGTTTTATTTTATTTTTGATGAAATGTTTGTATAAAGTAGGCATGATGGTCACATATTGTTGTCTAAATCTTTGCTTCTAGATTTTGTAAAATGAGTAAATGAACTTCAAATTCCTTACTTGAAAAAATGGGGGAAGGGAGGAGGGGCCAAATTACCTATCCCTCCCTAAATTGGAGAGCTTGTTTCGCCATTGATTATATTTTGTTTAGCGGTTGCAAGAACGCTGGTGTTTGCTCACTGCTGTTCGCGGATATTTCCTGGATAAAAAATAACACATCAGCAGCGAAGAGACAGTTCTGCAGCGGATGTCACACAACTTACGTAACGGGTAAGCACGTGAAAAATTCGCCGTTTATATTTAGTACGAGCTATAATTCAAACTACCGTAAGTTCGTGTCACTCTCACAATTGGCCTTCGACGTATTTGACGCCTGCACGCCTCCTGGCAGTTCACTGAGCCAATAATAAAGACGCAACTAAATGCAGGCCCAAGCATGTGGCATCACTGTTTCAGTGAGCAGCCAGTGAACAACTGCTGTCTCACTTAGTACACAGAGGCTAACCTATAGGTCAGCGAACAAGCGAATGTTCATGACTCTAGCAATGCACAGAGACGCTGGAAAATCGCGAAAATGTTTAACATAGGTAGTCTCCAATAAATTGTAGTATCTCAATCGTGACACGTGTGAACAGTTTTCTGGCAAATCACACACGTTCTGTGTTCAAACTGCACTGTTCTAATTAGGTCTGTTGAAGAAGGACACGGTGCTTCATATAAACGATAACTAGAGCCCGGCAGTTTTCGCGAAAATATTTTTGCACCACTTTGTTGCAGTGCCTTACGTGCGCACCTGCATCTCTGCTACGTGGTCAGTGATTGGATGCCGTAACACCCAGCGTGTGGAGGTTAAACCCGCAAATCACAGACGTGTTGTGTCACAGTTATCCGTGTAATAATTGGCACAGTCTAATGAATAACGACTCTGCACAAAAACACTCTATGCCAATAATTATGAAGTTGAGCTGAATGTGTACGTAAGACATTGAAACAAAGTGATGGGGCAAACATCTTTTCGCGAAAACTACCGAGCCCTAACGATAACCAATGTAGGTGCAATACCTTCAGTGTTATACATAGCATGTTGGAACCTAGCAAACAATCAACTTTTCCCACGATTTACCAGTGTTTCTAGGAATTCGCCTCTCCGCCTGCTCGTGAGTGATGTTCGGTTGAACCCGGCTCCACTGTTGTAACTGGTTCCTGCTGCGTGCACCGATAGTGTACAAGTGTACTAACACTGGCATACGTTGCATTTCCTCTCCCCACGTCAGCGATTGTAAAAATAATCACAATATTGCTGAAGTCTGAAGATTAGGCGACTGTGGATTTTCGCAGGAAAATGTTTGCGCCAAATTGCTTCAATGGCTCTCGTCCACGTCTGCAACTCTGCTTCATGGACAGCGTGACTTCGCACAGATGTGTCGCTCGTTTGTGTAGTCCAATCAGAATAGGCCCTACTATGACTGAGTGAGACACCGCGACATGTGCACGTAAGACATTGAAACAAGTTTGCGGAAAAATATTTTTGCGACAATCCAAGGTCTCTAACCATGAGGCATTGTTTCATCGTTGTCATTGTAAAAGCCACGGAAACAAGATGCTAACTTCCTTCAAAAACCTTCCCGTATTTTTAAGCCGCGGTTGGCGCATTGACTACAGAGCACTCCCACCTAAGCGATCTGGGTTCGATTCCCGGCGGAGTCGACCCGAATTTATGCATGTGGAAATCTCGCTGAACGATGCCGTTGGCCGACTGGTTTTCTAAGGGATTTCCTGTTTACCTCACCCCTTTATTCTGTCCCCGCTACATACGCATCCACATCTCATGCCACTCATTACCAGAAATTAAGACGATGTTCAACGCTGACCAAAATCTCTTCACTTTAACATTTTTTCTTCCTTCTCCCAATGAAGAATGTGTGCTGTGAAAAAGTCACATGTTCACCGACGAACAGCAAAATCTTGCAACAATGTCACCAGTAGCAATCAGTAAGACACGTAAGAGGATTGCAACACAGAGGGGCGTCGCAATACTATCAGTTAATACAGACGTGTATTTTTCATTCAGTGGCACGTACGATCAGTTAATTCAAAAATATATTTCTGATACTTTTCAGTGGCACATACGACATTCTTAATCTGAATATTAATGTAACGCCAGCGGCAATAATTGTCGCTATTGGCTGCCTGCAAGTTAAAAATGTTAACAGTGCACCGTATACATTTAACTGTTAGCGCGAGATAAAAAATAGAAATTGTTCGAGCCATTGTATAGCCAAGCAGAACTACCATTCAGACAAGTGAGTGAAAGATTTTGGTCAGCGCTTAACATCGAGGTCTTTAGCGCTGATGAAGGGTGACATGATGTGGGTATGGAGCAGCGCCGGAATGAATGGGCGGGGGAAACGGGAGATCCCCGAGAAAACCCGCCGACCAGCGGCACGGGAAACCGTTCAGACTAGTGCGATCAGTTGAACACGCGAGCAGTTGAAGTAGCCGGTAGTTGGATATCATGAAAGTAATAAATCAATAGACATGCAAATTTCGCATCATTATGTATAACTGTATAAGAAAATAGATTGGAATCCAAGTTACTGGAGTGCTCACATGACTTGTGCTGTTGGCCGGCAGTTTGAGTGGCGCACCTATGAAAGAATTACTCAACCAATGGTGTACGGTCAGTCATGTGATGCATGCACACAAAGATACGAAGGCGGCGCCAAGAGTCAATGACCTTATGTAGTGTGTTCGTGTGAGTGAAGGCCAGTTGATTATAGCCTGTCAACCAAATAATAACGCAACATTTGCACGTTTCTTTCGATCTATAAAAATAGTTTTCAGTGCATAATAGACACGGTTAAGCTTTTAAGGGAATTAACTCGAAAGTAGTAGTGGTGGAAGAAGTAGTAATACTTGATCAGTACGTATGTTCGGCAGGAAAGTGCAGGTAGCGAGCTCTTACAGAATGTTGTCCTCCAGAAGAGGTGCGAGCTGTCACAAAGACACTTCGCCCCGCGTGTGCCTCTGGCTCGGGATGATGACAGACACAGTACGGCGGAAATAATTATGCAACAACAGCCGCGAGTCATGGCGGCTGAAGAGCTAGCTGGCTCGGGGGTCACGCTGTCTGGCTGCACGGTGTCCTGCCAACAATGGCAGCTCAACGTGCTTGGTATCTTCAATGAAGCGTGTGCTTTATGCCAGGCGCTGACTAACGCAACGAGCGTATTCATACACTAAAGATGATGATAATAATAATCTGTCTCAGGAACTAGTGCAATTTTCTGACAAATACTGCTGGCATAGTTTTTTTGTGGATCACCGTGCATTACTGTTTGGTTTCAAGGGATTCAACAGATGTCAACATCAGTTTACCACCACTCGTTTTTTTTTTTTTTTTTTCAGTAAGTTAAAACAATGTTTTATTGTGTTACTTGTTTGTACGGCTGAGCTTCACATCTCGTGTGAAGACTTCTTGGATAGTGTGCCCGTAGGAATACATGGAAGAATGACATCAAATGAGGCCCTACGGGATGCGAAGAGAGAGGTTCAATCCGCCTGTAACGGCAACGTTCGCTATGGTACCCAGATACGAAAAATCGGGGTCCGACCCTGCCAGGAAGCGAACCCGGATATCCTACGTGAGGGGTGACCGCCGCCTCTTTATCCTTTTTTTTTTTTTTTTGTGAAAGTACACGAAAACAATAACCCAGCAACAAAAATAATTTATGTCCTACCAAAATAATACGGGAAGTTATTGGTGACTTCATAATCAGGACTCAAATATCGAGCACATACACTATCACAGTACGTCCTTAAATCTAGAGATATATAGTGTCTATAAACAAAATTGATAGATAAAAAATCTAACGGTTGTAAAGTAATGCTCACACTAATAACTTAATTTATGCTAATAGTAATGCTGTGCATTTGTTGTAAATTTAATCCCTGTTTTGTATTACTGGTATGTTTACTGCCTAAATTCCAAGACATGTTTGTAATATTCGCTTGAATATGTAAAACTTGATTGTTTCCTTACGCGAAATGCAACGAAAGCAAAACACGTGTACGCGTCTTGCTGCTAAGGCTCTAGCACATAACTTTATTTTGTACCAACATTTAATTTATACATATAACATGTATACTTCTAATAAGGTAAGTGGGCTTTACGTCTCGTCGACAGCGAGGTCATCAGAGACGGTGACACACAACATGGTACAATGACAGGAGCTGGAAGAGTAGTTGGCCATTGCCTTTGTTAAGTAACCATCCCAGCATTCACCTGGAGCAATTTCGGGAAACTATTTTCTTATAATAAATTGGCTAAAAGAAATCTGCAAAATATAACAACTTGCATAATCAGGCTATCTTTCAGACATTTTTCCTACGCCTTTCCCGAAGGAGGAAGTAGGTGGTAGTTTCTAAAGTTTCCGGAGGGGGTGGCAAGAAAGTACAGAGAAATATTAATGTAATTTCATATATACAAAATAACAAAGTCCCGCTGTAAAATCTGTATAGTACAGATAGTTTTGAACTTTTTGTAATGTGTTATTTCTAATGTTCCCTGGAACGGTGATAACACAATGATCCGAGGAGGATGGGGGCCGTTGACACTGCCTGCAACACTCATTCACAACATGGAAACACACTTCAAAACTATTGGGGTAAAGTAAAAACTTGTTAATTGTCTAAGGCATTTATATCTTCTTGGACGCTTTAACCGACACAAACCGTGTGAATGTACGAAAAATATACACCCTGGCCGCCCTGGCCTACACTGTGCAAACATCACATCATACAACTCAGTGTAAGCACCACACTAGAAGTGGCAATATCGTCCAAGGAACAATACTAATGTGATACTGAAGGCTGAATATCAGCTTCACTAATGATTTCATTGCTCTCGTGTTTTCTTGTCACTGCTGCTGTTTCTTCGAGTGATTTCGATAACCACGCAAATATATTTTTCACCTGATATTTTTGCCTAAAGTAGAAAGAATTATTGGCCAACAAATTAGAATAGTCACCATGGATTACAGTCCAATGACCCTTGAAACCATTGGCTTCTCGAGAACTGTCGTGCATGGTTACAAACAATTCGAAAGCCTTTGAGTCTTAAACTGTGTGGATTTTTACCGGCAAAAAAACAAGTAGCGGTATTATCCCACTTGAGCGACCCGTTCGCAGAGCACGGATACAAGACAAAAGGAAAGTGTGTGTTTACGCCTGAACAACAACGCAGTCCTTAGTTAATGCGTCCCTTGGCCGAGGCTGTTTATGTCCTCGTAATGATGAACCAAGGGTGATTTCGTCACACGCATCACATGCTTCACCTCCTCTAAGCATTGGGCAGTGAACTGGCGGCCAGCTTTCATCGTATAACGTGCAAACAAAGGGTTCCAAGTGATGATATTATCTGACTACACTAGTGGAAAATCTGTAGAAAATTTCATTGAGTCCACCACTATGAATGTAGTATGTTATAAAAGAATAGACGCCTGAAAAAAGTGACTTTCGGTTATGTTGAAAAACCACCGGGAAATTGTTGGTGACTGTTTGCAGCATTGTTACAAACATTGCTCAACTTTTTTCATACAGAATGTACATGTCGCCGATATTATGTGGACAACAGTGTTGATAACATTGTCCAGATTCATTTTGGAGCAGTACGTCTTATGGCTCAGAGAACGTGTATACAAATGTCACTTAAATGTTGGTAGCAATGCCGGTTGAATTTCTGTCACCAACATTGTTATCGAATTTCATTTTTCCTTCTTAAAATTTTGTTGGTATTATGAGAATTTTAGACATAGCATTCTGTCGTATATCACAACACTAGATTTGTTGGTGACAGCTTCGTTATAAACTTGCTGCAATTGTTTTTGTTGCACGGATTTTAAAACGATGGGAATTCACACATGAGGTAGGTAAATCGTCGGCCAGAGCCAACCACGAATTATGGATATGCAAAAAAATCATACATCAAGCGAAGAACATAATGCAATAGTGTAGAGTTAATCGTGTTGTAGTAAACCACGACTGTACTGCGTTCCAGTGACGTCACTCTGCTACAGTCGCACGCAACCTTCCCTAGTCAGCCTGGCGTAGTCAATATGCAGTGTAACGGTGCGTCACAGTGCCTATATCGACCCACTAGCGCCACGTGTGTGGACAGCAGACCGAAACAATCTACTGTTGGCAGCGTGCGTGCATACTTCCGACCAAGACAAGGAATAATTATGCCAAGCTCCGAACTCTCTGTGACACTAACTATGCATCATCACTATCTGCAATAATACCTTCAACTGACGTGCAATGCTTCAATTTGAAAATAAAAAAGGAGTCTAAGCTGTTGACATCATTTCATTTGTGGGAAGCATGGAGTACAGACCAACTCATATTTTTAGCCAATCTGAGGAGTCCGTAAAACATCTTTACAATAAGCGTATTGGAGTTTTTAAACTTATAGCGATATATTTTAAAGATGTCACTGTACTGCTATATTACTTTTAACACATTAGTATAATCTTAATAGTACTTGTAAATTGTATTATTAATTTAATTTTTGTTAATAGAGGTGTTACCTGTATGTGTATTGTAATCACATGACACGTTCCATAGCCATATGGCTCTAGCCATACTTTGGGGCTCAAAGGAACAAGAAATAAATTAATAAATAAAAACTGAGACGAATCGCGTGACTGTTCAATTCGTGTTGGCGTGCGTTACAATACAGCAGGAATTTTAGGTTTGTATTGAACACTGCCCACATTTCCGACACTAAACGAAAAGTTTGTATACATGCTGTTCAGGAAAACATGTAACAAATATTGCGAGATGATTCCTTGCAAAACTGAGGTAACGTTGCATACTGAAGGTTTTTGATTGGCACAAATTTTCGATTAAAAATTGACACTAAAAACAAACATTTGTTAAAATAAATAAAAGCAAACAGAAATAAAGAACATTTCGGATGCATTTAAATTATAATATTTGCATCTGCGAAAAAATGGATTCGAATACCTTTCACCTTCGTTAAATAACATAGTTGCTCAATCATCATGTGCATCGCGTGTAAGCCTCCACATTTTCTACGTTCATTTAGTCTAAAACTGTTCACTCGAGGGTGTTGCGACAAAGCAACCTTTTTTGTTCATTGATGCTCCCTGCTATAAACTGTGTTACGTAACAGAAAAAAATTTGAAACCCATACCATAAAATGCTTGAAAGGTATTCGCAATCATTTTCTCACGGACATCAGATTTTTATTACTAAACCGCACCTCGTACTTTCGGTTATAAGTTTTGCGCCAGCCTAAAATTTGCATTCCATAACTTTATCTAATTTTAGAAGGAATCATCTCGCAAAGTTTGTAATATACCTACTTTTGTGAACACAAGGTATATTTAACTTTTCGAATTATTATGACATATTTATTGTGATAGGCGCAACTATTTTTTTATTGTAAGATTTTTGCTGGAGGTTTAACTTTAGTTTCTACTGGCCTGAGCGAATTTCCATGGCTTCTTGCGAACAAAACAATTAGAAGTGATGCATTTTTATGCCATGGGGGAGAGAATAAAATCACATAACGACTGAGCTACGATTACCACATTGAGGGGGAGGGGGGAGAACAAAATATTGGTAATGGCTCTTGCTACCACACGACATACAACGATTATCTACCGCATAAAAAATAATTTTTAATTTTCTTCGCCACATTCTAAACATCTGCTGATGCACTTGTAGTGATAAATCAATTCGTGACAAGAAAGTACACTTGGAATGGATTACAGTGCATACATAGGCCTCGTGCTGTTTGAGGACACTTAAAACGTCAATTAAACAAATAAATATACACATTTTCTGGGTCTGATATTTGCTGAAAACGAACAATGTGTGACTACGTGAAGGAGAGATAAAATGGTTTATAGTGTCATAACAGTTTTAATTTCTTGCCAAACATTGTATAGCAAAAATAATGCTGATTGTGTCGATGGCATCATACAAGAAGAATATATCAACCATACAGTGTTTAAGGTTTTTTATACTCCCTTAATTGAAAGATGATCTCGATATGAAAATCCAATAGCCCGTCAAATGCTTAGACGAAATTGCGAACAAGTACAAACTAAATTTTTAAGAAGTAAATTTACTCACCACCAACTAATTGTAGATATGCGCGAAGAGTTTGTATTACAACCTGTACATTTTATCATGTTAGTTTTCGTATGGTCACGTGTTAACTGCGGTAGCGTTGTTTTTCGCACTCATTTGGGATGTTCACATAAAAGTATTTGGAACTTTATGGAAAGTATCATATGAGAAATAATATTTGAATGGTGCCAGCACGTGATGATAAGCTTACGGATTGAACATTTTTGCTTGTAGCAGATTTATTTAGGCTTATAACATAAAAGGTCAATTAAGCAAGCAAAAATATATCGGTATTTAGAGCTGACTTTGTGAAATTCTTATTAAAATAGTGACCGACTTCGACAAGTTTTAATCTTTGAAAGAGTTGTGCATGAGATTTCATAAAAAACCGACATCCAGTTCAACAAGTTTGTTCGTAGGCTGTGTCGCGGTGCCAATGAGTAGTTTTCGGGAACTTCCGAGGGCAGTGGAAACTGCCAGCGCTGTAAAAAAAAACCTGTGAAGGCGTGAATAGTTAAGTGAGAGAATGACCGATTGTTTATACTGATTAGTATGATGAGTCAGCTACACTCACCGCCACTAACATTGGCGCACACTGGAACATCATTAAGTAACCATGAACGGTGATAAACAAGCACTAGCAAACCAGCTAAGTTTGGCTTGATGTTGTAGGCACATACGTCGTTTGAGAAAAAGAAATATTTTGTAGGAGCTGCAAAATATTTTGTAGATATTCGCCCTGCAAAATTTGTTTTGTGGTTAGTACAAAACATTTTGTGGTCTCCACTAAAATATTGTAGCTACCACAAAATAATTTTTTGCTTACTACAAAACAATTTGGCGGGAAAGACTTGCTAAAAAATTTTTCTTTCAGTGCATAACTCATAAAGATGTAGGTGCTGTGACGCTGTACGATAATTTATTACCAGGCGTGCTAAGTGATCTATAGACTAACAGACGATTTTATTGTTGACATCTTTAAGTGGGCTTTATGTCTCTTCGACAGCAAGGTCGTTACAGTTACACACAACTTTACACAAGAACAGGAATTGGGATGGGAACAGGCCATGGCCTTTGTCAAGGATCAGTCCAACATTCACCTGGGGCGATTTCGGGAAACCGTGTAAAACTGAAATCGGGATATGTGGAGCCGGGAACTTAACCCGAGTTCGCTGAATGCGGGTACAGCATGTAACCGTTGCGTCACTTTGCTCAATAAGAAGGTGTAGGAAACCCTTACAAACAACTGGTAGAGTTTGAGAGAAGCCTTGGATCCCGTCGCTGCTCCATGTCGCTTTATGCTATCCTCGCCGTATTTATCTCGAGTTTCTTAGCCATCCAAATTACGTGAAGACGTCCAGGCGTCGGCCAACAACTACGGCAGGCGAGCTCGAACCCGCGCGTAGAGGGTAAGGTAGTTGCGCAACTTCCACCTGCCGGCTAGGGAGCCCAACACAAGTTGTGCTGACGGCATTACCCGGTGGCTAACTTGGCCGCCTCTCTCGTTTCCACCGTCCAGATATAGCCCGGGGACACTGCCAAAGGTCGCGCGATTTGCACGAGCCAAGTTCATGCCCGTCCTCCTCGCTCCACATAACTCTCGATCAGTGTGTGTTGGGGTTTGTCGCCGCGGCCCGCGACCCATTGTACCTCGCTGCCTGGGATTATATTTACTATAGCGACACAAGCTAAAATATTCAAGGACCCGTGTCCTCCCAGTTAACGAATTGTAAATTTATCCAGCTATATCTCCTCAGTTTTTTATTTCTCTTTTTTACGAACAACTCATCTGAAATAAGTAGGAAAACACATCCTTGATATAACATCTGTTTCAAGTATTTTAGTATGTTTCCACGTTGAATACAACATTTTAAATGTGATCTTAAGGACGCAGCCTACCACACACTTAAAATGCGCTGCAGTGTGTTAGTAAATACATTTTCTTTTTTTAATATTCTCTTCTACACGTGTCAATTGCGTCAATGTACGAAAATAAAATCAAACGATGACGGAAAGGTATTATCAAAGCATCATGTCAATTAGAAAAATTATTTCGGAGTCCCTGAAAATGGCTAGAAACAGTTTTTTTTTCAACATATTAAATCAGAAAAACTACTCACGGGATTAGTGTGAAACTACTCTAGAAAGTAAAAATATGCAATGCATTTTGCTTAAAACTTTCCACCAGTAAAAAGCTAGGCAACCATTGAAAGTGTCATTCAGGCGAGTGATCTACGATATCATTGCACGTCGTTTCAGTGCCTTGCGCACCAGACGAGCCGGTCAACATCGCCCTTGCCGCTAAACCTCTCTCACACAAACGTATGACCAGGCGGGCGCCTTAAGGTAAACGTCAGCAGTATTTTTGGCGGGAAATGATACCGTCTAAAAATATTATTTGTATGTTATTCTGGCATGGAAATGGCCTGAGTTTTGAAAGTAGGTGGGTTATGGAGAGTAAATAAAATCGTCGCAACTCGCTACCCTCCCTTCTATACGCTCCTTACTCGTCCTATGAATGTCTTGGATTCCAGTTCCTCTGTATGCACTCAGAAGGAAAAGGGGGGATTTTTCAGGTGGTATGACAGTTCCAGTTACACGCTGCTGCTGTCATGAATGAGTCTGCCCAAACCCTTGCCCGTTAGATGGGAATCGTGCCGGACAATGTCGTTGGTCGCCGAGTTTTCTCGCGGCCATTCATTCAGGCGCTGATCCATACGTCACGTCAACCCTCGCCAGCGCTAAAGAGCTTACCAAACTCTCTTAACTCTCGCCTTCCTTGTCGTAAATATTGAATTTCTCGCCAGTTTCTACTAATAATGTTGATAGCATTATTACATACTGCAGGTAACACTGCTCACTCCTTAACTATAAGAAAGACAAACACTTGCAGAAAAAGTATCGCGAAGTTCATGAGAAGTCAAGTTTCCATTTATGACGAAATTCCGTATGTGATTGGTTAAGTTTGTCAGTAATTCAAAGCTTTCAAAGGTTAGTAAAACTGAGTTTCAATACCAACTCATACCTCACTCTTATTTTTTAATGTGATTCCTAGCATTTCGTTATCAACTAAACATATAAACATTCTTCTCAAGTGCCACTACATAATATATATTTTGCTGCTGCATGCAAGCAGTTCGTTGATATTTGTAATGGTTTACTTCCACCAAAACTGTTTGTGTTAGGTTACCCCTATAATGATGAGTAGAGACATGCAAAATTCGCGTTATCAATTGGTTGCAGACTTAACTCCAATTTCCTATACATAACACAACATAATCTGCGATTCAATTGGCCACGAACTTAATGTGTTGTCATTTACGTGTGTTACGTCTTTACAGACATTAGCCTCTTTGCCGTGTAAGGATTCTCCGCGGCAAATCATGACAATATCGGCCAACGGGAGACGTCGAACGAGCCTGTAGTCACTTGGAGTCTAGTCAGCTGTCAGAAAATAACGCGAATTTTGCATGTCTCTAATGATGAGTTAACGTGGATTTGAGTGGGTAACAACAAACTAACGCCAACTAGGTTACGCCTACGCAGTTGGCGGGGTGCTTTATATACTCTTGGCAACAATTTAGCTGGGCGAGTTACTCACGTTGGTATCAACAGTAGTCAATGAGTATTAATTCAGAAAAAAATACAGGTATGAGTAGGACGCATGTTGGTTGATGTAAAAATAGTGAGCTAAAACTAAGACACTCAAAGTAAAACAGCAAGATCACCAAATAGACATAGTAAAAAGTACGTAAAAAAAGGGCTGATGAAAGTCTCGAGGAGACTTGGAACACTGCGCATTAAAAAAAAAACTTTATATTGTCTTCTAATGCGTTCATCGCGTGAACAGCGTATGTGTGTGTATCTAAATATATGTAAGCTCGTTCCACATTACAACACTGCGATGCGGTGCGCTGCGGCCAGTTAAAGTTGTGGTTTCACAATCGCTATAGACGCAGTCTTAGACGATGGTGTAATGTATTAGCAAGATAAATTTCACAATTAATCACAGATTAAAATACATTTGGTGTTAGTAAGTTTGAAACTTCGGTCTACGCCAAACTCGCACAATAACTTTTGCAACGAATTCGTTCAATGCGCATTCTTTCTAAAAGTAATAAAATATGTATTTTTTTCTTCGTTGCTACTAGACGGGATTGGGGGGGGGGGGGCATGACTTGTTATACTTCTCACGCTATAAAATTACTTCACAATTTGATGACAGTGAATAAATATCACGTTAACATAAAACAAAACTGTAGGTTAGTTAATTATGCATAGCCCATAAAGCCCTTAAATAAAAACATGAAATATTATATTTTGCCACAAACAATAGGAAAAAATAACAAAATAAAAATGCAAATCATTGAGTCAGGATGTGTCGCCTACACCCTCCTCCTCCCTCGCTGGCCAATGATACTTACAGTCACGATCAGTTATCACTGGTATGATACTGGAGTCACATCTGAAAGGACCTGTGTTCGATTTCCGATCTAGCAATCCTAATTTGGTTTGTAACTGTTTTCTGAAATCACTCCAGGCGAATACTGAGGGAGGGAGGGGGGGGGGGATTCTTTACACAGGTTATGATCGCTTTCCTTTCTGTTCCTTGTCTGTCGAAGCCGTTGGTCTCGTCCCATAACTTCGCTGTCGACTCCACATACCAACTTACCTGTACCACTCATCCTCATTTCAAGTCCCCTGCATGTCTGTAAAATTTGCCCGTGGAAGTATAGGTATTGACCGGAAGTTTTTTCGGAATTATTTTCGCGCCACTTTGTTTCAGTGCCTAATGTGCACATCTACAGCTCTACAGAATTGTTAGGGCCCGGTAGTTTTCGCGAAAAGATTTTTGCCCCACGTTGTTTCAGTGTCGTACGTGTACACCTGCAGCTCAACTTCATGCTTATTGGCAGAGTGTTTTCGTGCAGAGTCGTTATTCATTAGACTGAGCCAATCAGTTCACGGATAACTGTGACACATCACGTCTGTGATTTGTGAGTTTAACCTCCACACGCTGGGTGTTACGGCATCCAATCACTGACCACGTAGCAGATATGCAGGTGCGCACGTAAGGCACTGAACCAAAGTGCTGCAAAAATTCTTACGCGAAAACTAACGGGCCCTAAGCATAGTTCTTGGCAGCGTTTATTTCTGCAGAGACATCTCTCATTCGACTGTACCAATCATAACTAGACTAACTGCGACACTACACGTCTGTGATCTGTGGGTGGAGCCCCGAGACGCTGAGAGTTAGAACATCCAATCACTGACCACGAAGCACAGCTGCAAGTGTGTACACACGGCTTTGAAACAAAGTAGTGCAAAAATATTTTCGCGAACTCTTCCTGCCCCAACGCACGGCTACTATTTGTTGGTTCACGGCAATGTAGGTGTGGCTGAAGAATAATAAGCACGGGGTTGACAAGAGTCGATTACATTAAGTAACCTACCGAGGTTACGGACATGTGCTCATTCAAAGTGACCAGGATTGTCCGATTTACCATGTTATGTCTAAAAGCCTGCAAGCAATGCAGGGTGTTGTGACTTATCGAACGTTTAGATATTCTGGGATTGAGTTTTGAACGCCTCGAGCTGAAATGTTGTCCATTCCAATACATAAATGGCTAAGATAATAGGCTAAACAACAGCAGCAGGATGTCAGCGATACTTCGGGAATGTTCCATGTTAAGTAGAAACAATATTCGAGATCATATTCGCTGGAACCGAATGACAAATCCTATGTTCGTATCCCACTTAATTGACCAAGTATATGATACGTGTGTGAAATGGAAAGAACTACAACTTAACAAATAACGTGATAGCATACTCGTCCACAGTTTTTTTCACGCCTGATTGTTTTAATATGTTCAGCTATAATAGCAATATTGAGCACTGAAAGTTAATAATTCGTTTGTAGCCTACGCACAGGACTACACTAGTAAAACCGTGAGAACATATAACACGCAATTATTTAAGTGATCTTTGGTTCCAACACCGGTGTTATTTTTTTTAGAAATGGCACGATAAGTCCCGTGAAATCAAGACAAGAGACAGTTTAGAGCACTACTGTAAGCTTATTTGATATAAAATGTACGAAAGCATTAATTAAGAACACGAGGCATATACATATTTTAATTGTCAGACGTATTTTTTAATAAAGTTCTACTAGCGGAACAGTCTAATTAACATGACAACTGTGTACAATGCTAGTTTATATTCATAAAGCAGTATGACTCTAATAAATACCTAAATATCAATCGCAATTTGTACAATTCAATGGTATCGTTTTATATTTACCAACATATTTTCATTATGATGCTACAATTATTTTGAAATAAATCCAGGAATTAATTTGCTCTCCATCAATAATAATAAAAAAAGTGTTGGTAACCTAATATATTTATCGTCAATTTACTCTCCATCAATAATAATAAAAAAAAGTGTTGGTAACCTAATATATTTATCGTCAAACACTATTGCGTACAGCAATTGGGAAGCTGTTAAAAAAAAAAAATTACCTTTTTATAAAATCCAGCTAATTGTTTAGTAGTTGCCTAACTTTTAAAATTCTAATTAAATTAAACTTTTTAAGATCGATTTTAACTTTCGTATTTTTATATTATAAAATGCAACTATTTATACTTTTTTTAATTACTAAAAATATCCAACTTAAATTCACGCCTGTGCTGTTGCCATCTTGGATTTTTTGTTAGAGGATTCAGAAAAGGATGAAGTAGCTTAACGATATTCTAAAAAAATGCCAAAATCTCGTGGTGTGACGAAAAACAACATAGAATACGAATCTTGCTTTTTCGAAGAATTAATTTGTTTCGAGAAATATTCGAGGAGTTAAGAATTCGTAGCATACGGAATAAGACCACCTGGCACAATTAGAGGTTGTTGTTGTGGTGGTTGTTGCCGATGTCGTTACCATGAGTGATGTCTACTTAGGAATATAATCTTAAAAACATTACACGCTCGTGCTGTCTCATGAGAATCTTGGGTTGGCACAATAGATGTACCTCACATAGTTAAGTAGAGATGATCGTATATCGCGAACATTTTTTGTTTCAATGTAACCCTTGAAAACGCTGTAGTTTCTAGCAACATATGATTGGTAGAGACCTGAAAAATTCGCCTTTTCTTTTCAGGCACAAGGTATAATTCCAGCAGATGTAAGTTCGTGCTACTTTCACAATTGGTCGTAGACTTATTTGACACCGCCTTGAAGTGTATGAGCCAATAACAACAATGTAACTAAACACAGGTCCATTTGACTGTGTCAGCGAGCTGCCAACGAACTGTTGTCTGCTTGAGTTCACAGAGATTCTTGGAGGCTAGTCTACACTCTACAGGTCAGTGAGCCGGCGAATTTTTCCGGCGATACACGTCTGACACTCCGTAGACCAACTACAGGCATCGAATATTACAATAGCGGGGTTCCTATTGGCTCAGTTAAATAGAGTAACAGCTCCACGCACAGGGGGAAAAAACGCCACTGAGCTTTGATAAGTGGAACGTGCGTTGAAACCTAGCAAACAGTCAAATTTTCCCGCGATAAACTACCATATCTAATTAAAGTAGTTGAAATAATTTAAATTTTCGACCCGAATTTCAGTGCTATGCCTTGTGTTTAAGGAAATTAGAAATAAAGTGAGACTTTGGGCCGGTAACAGAAGGTTTAACGTGAATCCTCTTTAACAAATGTTTCCAGAGATTGGTGAAACCGGGCTTGTATAACGTTTTTATGTTAGCATTAAACATAGCTCATTCGTAAGTTATACTGTAATTTTATTGGCTGGTTGACTGAACAGTTCAATATTTTTAGCTTGACTACAACACCGACAACAATCACCGGTAGAGTCCCGGAAATTTCGCGGATTGAACTGAGGAGAGGATGGATTTCTAAGTCATGCATATGTTGAAACTTTTTCGATCGGGCCGTGGTTTATTAAACGTGACCTTGAGGGGTCCGAACCAATGGCGGACATGCATAAAAACATTCATTGACTCCCGCGCTTCTTCGTCAAATGTTCAAATGCTCACTCACTGGAGCAGCAGCCAATTGGACGAGGACAGAGTGTACACAGGACTGTGGAGTCCAGCCTGTTGGTCGTTGAACCCGCGAAATATCCGGGACTCTAATCACCGGATATGAGAGTTTAAATGCTTTCTTTACAAACTACTGCAACACCAACAGGCAGTTCTGCCACCACACATTTTGTAACATGTCCTTCAACCGTCTCCAGCACCAACCACCAACAACCACACCATCACTGAATTGTGCCTGAGGGCTAACAGTGAATAAGCCCACCCACCACAGTCGTAGAACGAAGTTCCTGACCTTCCCTTTCACCAGCAGCGCCACACCTGCGACGCGCTGAAGCAATAGAGGCACGCGCGCACGACGCAGCCAACAAGAAGTGACGCACTAGCCGCCATTGCGCGGCGCGGCGCGGCGTCCCTGGTTCTAGCGTCCCTCCCCCAACCACTCTTCTCAACCTCAGCATATAAAAGTTCACACGCAGAAAGCAGCTGGCACGAAGGTCGCCCAGGCGACACACAGCACGAGCTACAGCCTGGCTTCCGTACACAACGCGTGCACTGAGTTGGCACAACTGTCAACATCACGTCGCCGAACCGTGACGCCTCGGCCCCGTCTTCCGATCATTCACTCAATTTATCACAAACTCGGCACGTTCCAATTGGATTGTTGTCGAGTACATATTTCCAATTCAGCAAGTCATGAGCGCACTCAGAAACATTTTTCCAGGGGAAAGTAAGAAGTTAATTTACCTTAATTAGAACTGTTGTTTTATTCGACAACATTATATGAAACACGCCGCAATATTTTATATACGCATAACAAAATGCGTATATTTTAGGAAGATAGGTGGCGTTTTAACTCTCTAATCATCTTCTCCCTCGATGATAAGCCCATGCCAAGCTTCGTTCCATACCTAAACCTCTTGATAACTGAATGCATCATAGTTTCAGTATACTAAACTGGGCCACGTGACCACCTACTTAAGTGTCTGTTTGAACCCGGCATAAAATGGAGATTTGTCGCCAATTTGGATAATTCATTTATAATTTTTTTTTTTTTTTTAATTCAGAGAAGAAAAGCCTAAAATTTGTACAACCAGTTTATGCAACGCAGTTGAACTTTTCGCTTATATTTAGGCTGCAATAAGATAAGCAGCTTAAGAATATAAAACAACTTGTTTGACTGATGATTGAGGCCTAAATATAAGTTAAAAGTTCAAATACTACGCTTGTACTGCAGTGCAAGATAAATTGAGTGAGTTTCACGCTATACTCGCAGACAAATGCCCCACCTTAAGGACAACTCGTACCTTGAATGGTTTTGCGCATTAGAGGCTCATAAGTGAAGGAGATATAAGAGCGGCCTTGAAGCGCGTATAAAATGCCACATCGCCACAACGAGCCAAGTGTTGAATTAGGGTGCTCCGACCCATTTTCACTGGAACTTTAGCAGGTAATTATATTTTATTGGTGATAAGTCTGTAGCCGAATTCATTGCACGTTTCGCATACATACGGTTAGTAAATTATAAAATACCGCATCCTAAGAAGGCTGTTTTTAGCTACGTTGGAGGGCTTAGAAACAGTATTTTTTTCCTACTGAACATGGTGTTTTACAATGACATTCCGTCCTTGTACGAAATGCATTTCCTTCAATGGGCACATGCGAAATAGTTTCGTAAAAAAACCGCATTTCCTCGCACATTACAACGCATTAGAAGTGCATCTTGGCGGCGCACTTAATTCTATAAACAAGAGTTGTGTGTACTTTGTTCCCAGGTTGTAATGAAAGCTGACTTGATCTCAGGAAGTGTACTGAAACTTGAAAGCGTGTTTATATAAACAGCTTGTTCGCCATGCGGCTGTGTGGGTGAACAGCCGTTAACTGCGCATCTGGTGTGACATGTGGTGCGTCGAGCTTCAACCGAAATTCGTCGATCCCAATAGAAACACAAAACTGCGTCAAAGCATCAGCAAGGGGCCTATAAGCAAACAAGCAAACGAGTCTGTACTACAAAAACAATATTGCTCGTAAGTTGAAAATATTCTTTCACGCTTGATCAGGAAGCACTGCTCACAGACCATGACTAGCGCCTGGTAGTTTTCGCGGAAAGATTTTTGCAGCACTTTGTTTCAGTGCCTTACGTGTGCACCTGCATCTCTGCTTTGTGGCCAGTGATTGGATGCCGTAACACCCAGCGTGTGGAGGTTAAACCCGCAAATAACAGACGTGATGTGTCACAGTTATCCATATAATGATCGGCACAGTCAAATGAATAACAACTCAGCACAAAAACACTCCGCCAATAATCATGAAGTTGAGCTGCAGGTGTGCACGTAAGACACTGAAACAAAGTGGGGCAAAAATCTTTTCGCTGAAACTACCGGGTCCTCGCCATGGCTCATGTGATTTTCTACAATGTATAGATAGTATGGTTTATCACGGGAATATTTGACTGTTAGTTGGATTTCAGCACACGTTCAACTGATTAGATTAGTACTGGTTTTCTCTTGTACGTGAACCCCGCCATTGTAATATTTGATGCCTGTTATTGGTCTGCAGACAGCTACGTTGTATCAGACGTACATCATTCAATCATATATGTTGCAAGAAACTACAGTGTTTTCAAGGATATGTCGGCCCAAAACATTTTCGAGATATACCATCATCTCTAATGAGTAGAAATGATGGTTTATCGCGGGAACACTTGACTATTTGCTGGATTTCAACGCACGTTTAGCTTACCAGAAGATAACTGGCTTTCGCTTGTACGTAGGGCCCTGTTTGACTGAGCCAGTAAAAATCTCGCAATTGTAGAATTTGATGCCTATTAAATTGGCCTGCAAACAGCTACGTTGTGACAGACGTATATCACTCTATCATACATGTCACAAGAATCTACAGTGTTTTAAAGAGTGTTTTGGCACAAAAATTATTCGCAATATACCATCATCTCTACTAACGAGTGATTGGACGGAGTTATGCAGAAATGAACCTACCCACATTTCACTGGAGCTGAGATATTCAAGGTCAAAGTCTACCGTGCGTAACTGAACCTTGTGTAAACAGTTTTCCCTTCAAATATTATGATTTAAGGCTTTTTCTTTTTCTAGGACACATTTTAGACCTTCCCCATCTACTTGATACGATTGAGTATCTCAAAATATATGTATACCTTCGTGGTTTGGTTCCAGTGGCGTGTGGTGTGCAGCTACAAGGTAAGCTGGCGTTTCTTCAGAACAGTACAATCTCGTTACACGCAGTAGGAACCACTAATAATGGTATACCTGGGTCTGACATAACGTAATGCGGCATCTCACTAGTTAGCTGCAAGGTACCCATTATACACATATGTAGTTTGACATTCGCTGTACAGCTACGTCTGAGAGACTAACGTGTAGGCCTACACGAGAAGGTAAACAAGTACAGTTGACAACAAACGTAGCTTACCTTGCAACACAGTCACCACACGCCACTGGTTGGTTCCATTACGCGTAACTGTGTCAAATTGGTAGAAACGGTAAAAATTCGCGGGTTCACTGACATATATGTAGATTAGCCTCACAGAATATCCTAGTACTGAAGTAGACAACAGTTACTCGTTGGCTGCTCTGACACAATGATAGAGTCTGCATTCAGATGCTTCTTTATTGGCTTAGGACCCTCCAGTATGAGTTAAGAGCCAATTGTGATAGAGACGCGAACCTACTGTTGTTTCAATTTTAGCCTGTATCCAAAACAAAAAGCAAATTTTTCAGGGCCCTGGTAATTTGTTAACATAAAATGCCCGTATTTAACACAAATATCGCATTTCATGGTGTTGACCAATCATGTTCGGTTAGTTCATTATAATTAGAAATGATGGTTAGAGACACTCGAAAATCGCGAAAAAGTTTAAAATAGCCTTCAATAAATTGTATTGTATTAACCGTGACACGTGTGAACAGTTTTGGGACAAATCACACACGCTGTGTGTCCAAGCTGTGCAGTTCTAACTGGACCCGTTGTAGAGAGAAAAAATGCTACAAATAAACGATAGCCAATGTTGATACGAAACATTCAGTGTTATATACATCACGTTGGAGCCTAGCAAACAGTCAACTATTCCCGCGATTTTCCAGTGTCTCTAATGACGGTTTATCGCGGGAAAACTTGACTGTTTGCTTGATTTCAACGTACGTTCAGTTTACCAGAAGATTACTGCCTTTCGCTTGTACACGGAGCTGTTGCCCTATTTGACTGAGCCTATAAGAATCCCTCTATTGTAATATTTGATGCATGTTATTGGTCTGAAGACAGCTACGTGGTGCCAGACGTACATCACCCAACCATGTGTGTTGCATTTAACTATAGTGATTTCAAGGGTATGCTGGCACAAAATATTTTTGCGATATACCATCATCTCTAATGATAATCTTAAGATTCCACTATACTTGTAAGGTACAAATTATTGATTTTTAAGTCGTTATATTTATTTTACTGTACAAATAAAAATGTTGCTTTACGCGTTAAATGCAATGTGTAAACAGTGTGAGAAAAAGTCGTGTACTAATTTTTTTCTCTTACTGTTTACGAATTGTGTTTTACAAGTAATGCAAATTTAGCGCAATAATGTTAAAGAACATGTATAGGAAATTGGTTCTAACTGAATACATTTTTAATTTATGCTGTAAAACTAATATTACGACTTGAAATCTAGAACTCGTACATAAAGTGTATAGTGGAATCTTAAGTTCGAATAGATATATAGATTATACTAGAAATGTAAACAGCATTTGCGCTATATGCAACGAATACTTGACCCACGAATATTACTGAGTGAGGTGACACAGTACTAAATCACTTAACTCGTGTTCATGAGGACCCAGGTTCGATTCCTGGTCTAACCATACTCACTTCTGCTGTCTGTGGTTTCTCAGTTTACTGCATGCTAATACCGAGGTAGCTGTTTACAACAAGTCTCAGCCGAGTCTCTCATTTATAGGGACAAGAATTGTTCGCAAATATATTTTTTCACCAGTTTGTTACTTTCTTGCGTGCATACCTACAGCTCTACTTCGTAGTCAGTGATTGGATTTTTTTAACTCTCAGCATCTTGGGGTCCAGCAGCTAATCAAGGTGTATATGTAACCCTATTCTGATTGGCATATTCAAATGAGAGACGTTAGTATATTACGGGTGTTATATTTCCTAGTACCATGTGTGTTACCCAGGAGCGAAACCCGAGCGAGGTGGCGCAACGGTAACATGTTGGACTAGCATTCAGGAGGAACCGGGTTTGATCCTCGGTTCAGGTCATCCAGACTTCGGTTTTTCATGGTTTCCCTTAATAACTTCAAACAAATGCTGGGAAGGTTCTTTAACGTACACGTTCCCTGTCTAAGTTCCTGTCTTTGTGTCAAGTTGTATGTCCCGTCGCCACTGTCCGCGCGCCAGCTCCGAGTTCCTGGTGTGTACGTGTTTTTCGTCTTAAACGACATGTATGCTGCAGCAACGTAGTGACAAACGCGTCCAAGCTTAAGACGTTATTGTGGATAGTGTGTACGTACGTTAACATGCCATCAACGTCTCTGTAACGGTTATGTATGTAAGGACGGGAAACGCATTCACGCCAGGAACTCAGAGATGGCGTGCGAACAGTAATGGCATTATTGTCGACGAGACGTTAGGCCCACGCACAGGGTCGCGTCTAGAGGGAGGCCAAAGGGGCATTTGCCCCGTGCTCTTTATTCTAGGGGGCCTCACTTTTTGGATTAAAAAAATAAACAATTATAATTTTAAATTAATGGGATTTTCTAAAGCTCCCATTAAACCACATTGGTAGCTGTGGAATAAATATTTTAAGTGTAAAGTGCATGTAAAGACAACGACCTTGATATTTGGAATTCCCAAGGTCAGGCTATGACAATGCAGCTAACATGTCAGGAAAGTATGAGACCCTACAAGCGCATGGTATCACTGCAGTTAAAAAGGACGGGGGCCTCAGATTTATATGCTGCCCCGGGCCTCACATTTTCTCATAATGTGGCCTTGCCCACGTACCTTACATTACCAAGAGCGAAAGTGTTCAGGCTGTATAGATTTTTATAATCTAGTTGAGAATGGCAAATCTCGTTAATTGTTTTGTGAGCAAGGCTTCAAATACATTTTCACGTGTAAGAATCGTGCCGGAAGATGCAGCCGCTCTGCGGGTTTTCTCAGCGATCTCCCGTTTTCCGTAACCGACAGGTCGCTGAACCCGCGAAAAGTTTTCCGCCGCAGACGATAACCAGCTGTTGTGCGCTGTGGGTCGACCTACACGGCGCGCGACGCAGAGTGGATGAAGCGACTGCTTGGAGTTCACTCGCTATTACAAACGTCGTCATGCCATCGCTGAGGTTTACCAATACATACGCTTTGAAGAAAAAAAAACAGTATATAAAAAGTCAAATCCATGAGGCAATCAGGAAATATACATGAACGCTATTGCACACAATGATTATGTAGTTACTATCAGTTGTCCCACAGTAAGAATAAAATTAACACCAAATTCAGTAAGAGCAACAACAAACCTTCAAAACTGGGGTCACGTCGCTTAAGGGAGCCGTCTAACAGGAGGTTGTGCATGCCAGATGATTAGAGGCGGCTGAGCGTAAGGGTTATTCAGGCCTCTATGCGCAAGCAAGGCAATAAACTAGAGTAGTCTTGCCTTAAGTCTCGCCTCTATCGGACAAATAACAGTGGCCATGTCATCTTAGTATGTAATAATTAAAATTAAGAAATGCTGCGTGATCCTCTAAACGCTTTTAACACATTAAAAATACTAAACCTACTATTTATTCTTCATGAAAACATTCTTAACAGTTGATACAACGTTGATGAAACGAAACAATTTTGTACGACTGTTAAATGACACACAGATGACTGAAGTTCTGCTCGCCGTTTGAGAGTCCAGACAGCCGACCTTGGAATTAGGCCTATAGCTAGAATCCGTCTCGGTATAGTTGGCTAGATTTTGGCAGTTCTCTTTCTAGAAAAGTGACAGTATACGTGAGTGTGTGTGATTGTATGTATGTATGTATGTATGTATGTATGTATGTATGTATGTATGTATGTATGTATCTATATACTCAATGGAGACACATTTTACCTGCCTTGGCGCTGCTGTAAAGTATAACAGATACTTGCTTCATTCTTTCCTCTGTTACATCAGCCCTCTCAGTCGTCACTGAGACGTGGACGATTAGTCCATTGTTCTTCTGTGAGATGTGCGAGCCGTATCTCGACAGCTGTGGAAAGAGGTTCCTTACGACTAGATTATCTGCGGCAACTCCCCTTCCTCCTCACTGGTTATGACGAAGACGTACACGTATAGGCTGTCCACGGTCAAATGAACATTTTTAAAGCCCTCGAGAAACTAAACAATATTCTGTTTCATAGTAAACTTTAATACTTCTTTGGCCATATTATTACGTAATGTTCGTCACAAGACAAAGTTTACTGCCTATACGGTTTGTAGAGTGAACTTTTCAGGCAGAGTTCTACGTTATAAACTAAAAGTATTGACTGACATTCCATCAAACACGTGTGTATATCCAGGTTGTCGGGTAATTCGCCCATACGGACTGCACCGTGTGAATAAGTGACCAAAACTAAGTAGAACATACTCTTTGGTAAAAATTAATCAGACCCTAGTTAACGAAAAATATGCTTTAAACTTAAAATAACAGTGATATGGAAATGTGAGTTAGGATGTTCACATATATGGACTGCACCACGTGAATAGGCCTACATCATGACATAAACTAACCAAAAAGTACTCTAGTAAAAAGTCACAACCCTTTAAGTGTGAGAGATTGTCACCATCTTGAATTTTTGTATTTTGTGCCATAACTTTTCTTATGGGTAAATTTATGCAACTTTAACCAACCACAGAACAGAATATATTAAGGGAGTTTTAGGCATCATAAATCTTTATTTTCCGTTACTGTTGTTACAGATCGAATTGCAGTTAAGAAAGTAATAAGAATGTTCTAACTCCAATTCGATCTGTAACAACGGTAACGGAAAATAAAGATTTATGATGCCTAAAACTCCCTTAATATTGTTGCGTGCCATGTTCCTGGAGGCCAGTGGTCGGCGGCTGTTTCGTAACACCTTGAGGGCTGGCCGATGATTCAAAGCCCGGGTGGCTCATAGTGGGAATCCCGCCGAACCTACGTCATAGATACCTGTCCCAACTGCGTCTTAACCCTTCGAGGGCGGCGGACGTGACTACTAGCATATCCGAAACATGATGAAATATCTATTTTTAGACCCCTGTAATGCGGGGAATAACCGACTGTCTGGGCTAGTATAAAAGCACAAAATCGGCACATTTGAGAGAGTTCGCTATTGGAAGTGCTAGAGGAAGGTGCTACGCCTGTGGAGAGAGACTGGTGAAGACATCTTGGTGACGTCAAAGTCTACTGTGAGGCGGCAGG
>PNEQ01119225.1:0-15338 GCA_003012365.1 Medauroidea extradentata
GTATGAGCCAGGGGCTCTATGTATGTAACTTGTAATTAGTAATTGGTACAGCCAATGAGTATATGTTGTATATAATAGTATAAGTAAACGACGTTAAATAGACCATCGACGTATGTTGTTGTTATTTTAATGACTTCACCTAGATGAGAACCCACCACATCTTCCTGATTGTAGTAGCTTCCCGTTGGGATACTACAGCTAGTTTACAAAGTTAAAAATTTTTCACCAATTTTGAATAAGGGACAGGTTCACTGAACTGAACTAATTATGACAACCAAAACAATACGGCTTTGCATATGAACAGACATTAAATTAAAAAAATTAAAAAATGTGGCGATATACCAACAATTTTAACATGACAAAACTATTTAACAATAACAAAATTGAGGTTGTTATAATAATTTGCATTGAAATTTGCTATAATTTTGTATTTTAATGGTTAAAGGTAGGGCCACGATTTTGTCGCGAAAAGATTTTTGTCCCACTTTGTTTCAGTGACTCACGTGCACATCGGCAGTTCTGTTTCAAGGTTATTGGCAGCGTGTCTATGTTCAGACACGTTTCTCATTTGACTGCACCAATCAGAATAAGATTATTGTGAGTCTGTAAGTACATAATTTACCAAGGCCAGTGAGAGTAAAATCATCCAACCACAGACGATGTAGCAGAGCTGCAGGTGTGCACATGGCGCATTGAAACCAAATGTTGCAAAAATCTTTTCGCCATAAAATCGTGGCTCTATTTATAGGGGATAAAGGACTTTTATTTATCCATGAAAACGTGGCGTGAAACACTATTTGACAAATCTCTCGTGTTTCGGTCATATATAAATCTGATATTTATAAACCATCATAACACTTAATTACTTAATTATAAATTGTATGACTCATGTTTACACAAAACCACTATTCACAAATACATAAACTTTCTCACAATAATTCTCTGAGACACAGTATTTGGTAACTCGTTTTTCTCAAAACAATTTTGTTTCAGAAAAGTTATCTGACATATACTCATTTTAATTTTCATTTATTTTTTCAACTTAGTGGCGGAAAACTTTGCTCGTGAGGCACTAACACTGTCTTCAGTAGTCTTAACAAACATCTATAGAGCCATGTCTACTCCTTTTTTGACAGTTTATGCTAACTGAGCATTCAGCAGAACTTGTAATTAATTAAAAATATGTTTTATTGGGCCAATATAGGTAGAGACCGGAAAAATTCGTGAGTTCACAGACCTGTATGCTAGCCTCCAAGAACATGTGTGTATTCAAGAAGATTTTTATCTGCTCACTGGCTGCTCGATGTCACAGTGATATGAACCTACATTTAGTTGCTTCTGTACTATTGGCTTAGCGACTTACAGGAAGTGTGAAATAAGTCACGAACCAATTGCGAAAGTGGCACGAACTTACTGGTCACACGAGCTAGGAAAGGTCCTGGCGATGCGCAGAGGGGGAAAATTCCTCCTCCCCCTGTCCCTAACCAGCAGAGGATTGCGCATCTGCTGATTGGTTGTAGCTGCTAATGGCACACTCAGAGCTCCGTCATTTCTCCTCTTACTAGTTGTGAGGGGAAATGTGGGGCGGGTAGCTGCGCAGTAGGTACCATTTTACATCCGCTGCACCACTCTCTCAAAACCTTTCCTAGGCTGCGGGACCAGTTTAGTTACTGGAATTCTATCTTGGCCCCAAAAGTAAACGCGAATTTTTCCGGTCGCTAAATATAAGTTAACTTTCGAGAGTGTTGAAACATTTATGCTGGTTTTGGGTGACGTGGAAGTTATCATATTAAAAATAGTAAAGATAACTGCAAAACGGCCAAAAGAAAACTTTATGCGGTGCTAACATTTTCATGAACGTCTTATAGGTCGTTCGGGATAACGTGATTGCTAACAATTTAACAATTGAAACATGTCAGTAGCTGTTAATACATATAATACTTCATTGACTGTAGTCCCCTTACTACATGTATGGTTGGCAGCAAAACTACGCAATTAGTTCCGTGCAGTTTCCTATTTAAATACAACTGTACTGAAACAAATTCAACCATAATCGAAATAATTGTATTTTATGTAATCAATAAAATTTATTTTATTTAACTCTATAGTTTCTTACCGACTGCACAATTTATCATACATGCGCTAACATCAAGTGACGTGTCCAGGGTTCCGATTAAGTACCACTGCCTTCTATTTGCTCAAGTGCAAGTGCAGAGCAAGTGAAACGAGTCTTCTATTTCTGTGTTTGAGTTCGACTGTTTAATTCCAATGCAACGCAACCAGACGACACGCAGTTGCACCGAACAAATCTGTATTTAATCAACCCCTCAGAGATGTTACACATTTCCTGTCGTTTGCTGTTACCCGCACAAAGACAAAAATTGGTTGAAAATAGTACCTTTTCACGAATTTTTTTGAGTTCTCACTTTATGCCGAACAGCCTGTACTTGTTATTAGTCCGTTTACCAAAACGTGGCGAAAGGAGGGGGGCTACCCACCACTGTTTAAAATGATTTGCAGCAAATTATAAACCTTCCTTTTGTAAAGAAACTATTTAAGGGCATTATATTTGTATATCTACGCGAAAACCACACTTCTCAAACTAGGCCACCATAATTTTAAAAATTCGGCACATTTATTAGAAATATCATTTTCGGGCCCCTCACAATAGGAAGAAAATTGCTTTTCCGGACTGCCGTATTATAAAAATATAACAACTGGCTTCTAAAAACACGACAACGTAAACCAGCATTAAGATCTGAACTACGTTACCGAGAAATAAAATTATTTGCTCACCACTTAGAGTCCTATAGAGGAAAGGATAATAGTAAACCCTGCACGCCAGATGTGTGGCTTGCGCAGAGCGGCGAGTTTACATAACATACGCCGGTCATCGGTGCTATTAAGACTCTATGGATACTCTACCTCACCCACTCGATCACAACTTATCTAGGGAGAACCTAACGGAATTTATTTTCAATATTTAAAATATGTGTTGTCTTTCCATGATTAAACTAACAGGTAATAGTTCCAAAACAGTGACGAATAGTGCCAAAATTTATTCAGTCACTGTAGTAACGATTCTTACGACTTACCCTCAAGTTTTAGGGTACTTGTAAAGGAAGGGCTAGGAAGTGTGTCAATCGCTCTAGTTTCACAGGTCGTCGTAACTAGAAGTTAGTCCCTCTTGTGTGTACGAGCGTCCGACAAGACTTTGGCTCGAGAAACTTGTTGCAACTCCGGGATATTGGGAGTCATTGTGTGACTTGGGCGTTAATCAAGTTCCCCCTGTCGCACGCTGTCTCCCTTACTGGGTCGATCGGCAGTCGAGGGTAATAGTTTTCGAATGCCCGGGAAGTTCCTGCACGCCGGCAGTTCCTCGGACAAAGTGATGCCACACGCGCGCGGATTACTTCGATGTCGCCAGCGAATCACCCCTGTCCTTTGTGTCGAAGTGGCTCTTCGGGAGTTCGCGAAAGTGGACCTTATACCGAACCGTCCTGTATACTGCAGGTCGTAAGCTCGCCAACTCCCACTACCCAACACCATTCCAGAGATACGATTTCATCCACTACTAACCCACTCCAGCCAGCTCGTTCCTGCTCTAAGTGGGTCGTTAAATCCATTCACAGCATGACGTGACTTGCGTTTTACGGTTTGCACATGGCGTGAACAGGGAGCGGGGGTGTGCAGGCACTTTAGAGCACGCCAGGATATCATCCGCGCAGTGGTGTCAGGAAAAAAAGGCTCGGTCGGGTTTCACCAAAGACTACAGAAGAGAAACCGTCTCACATTCAGCGGACTCCAGCTACGTGATTCAGCAAAATTGTTCGAGTATCATTCACCGATTCGGTATCCTTTCATATTCAGAACCAACATGGCCGTCTGTGTGTAGAACAGACGGACCAATCTGGGAAAGCTAATGCCATGGGGAAAATGTGAAGCCGTAGTAATGTGGAACTCGTCTGAGGGTTGGCATGGCAATGGTTTAAGCCGTTCATTCGAGACGGCTGTGGCACTAATGACTGCGTCTGTCTTTTGAACGAGTGGACTTTCTTGACAGCTCGTTAATATAATTACACAAATCAAAAATAATATTTTATTATTTTAAACATAGTGCTAATTAATGAAGACGAATACAAACAGAAAAATTTAGTCGGTTCACTGACATGTATGCTAGCCTCAAAGAATACCCATGTACTCGGACATCATGTAACCTAATGGCTGACACAGTAATGCCACACAGGCTCACGAACAATGTTGCAACGTGTTATGAGAATAATTTTGACGTATAGGAAATGCTACTAAACGTGTATTCGACATCTTCATCCACGAAAAGAAAACTATGCTTCACTATGTTTGTTTTCTTCACATCGTGCTTTGAAACTCTGTCTCGCTTAAGTTTGCATGAAAGATAAATAAACGCTAAAAACATAAATTGATTTCTTCGCTTTTTTCGAAGCCAATATGGATGAAATTCTCAGTGACAATCCTAGATAACAGTATTTGCCAACTTTATGAATAAATATTTGTACAGAATTACTAACTCGTTACGCGTAGTCTCTTGCGCCGCAGTTAAATGCACGAGGTTCCGGCGTCAGAGATTGTGCCTCAGAAGTTCGTAACACTGAAAGCCCTTTTTTTTAAACGTTTAACTATTGTCTAAGATCGCTGATGCTTTAAGCGTTGAACTACGTACCACATCCTCTCAAAAGGCTATTTTTAGACTGCTGTCACGTAAGAAAACACCAACTGGAATCGTACAACGAAATTGAGAAACACGCACTAAATATTACTGCGCACTATTCCTAAACAAAAAATATATTAAAAAAACGATGGTTACCGCTTTAAGTCTAACATTAAAAAGCCTACTTCCGAAAAAACTCACGTTGTTTTGGTGGTCCCGTGCATAAAGGCGATACTGTTGTTGACGAACGAGCCAGCCTAGCTTTCATCGCCAGCCTGTTTATGTATCTCAAACGCGGCGTCTAGTCACATTTGGCAAGCCCTCTTAAGTACTACATTAATATTAGCTTAGCACTCTTCAATATGTGTCGATTAAGGCCAGAGCTAATTGCAAATGTAATACAAATATATTACAGCCTGTTCCCTAAATAAAACGTGAAATATTCAGGTCTCTAGGCATGAATCTATGTCAGACGCGTGAAATATCCTGCAATGTAAACAATGATTCACAGTAGATCACATAACCTGTAAGCTAAGTGCACCCGTTTGAGAGACAAACTATAACCGTTTTGTGATGTCTAGTGGCAGGAAAATTTCACCCGGCCCGTGTGCACATCCTTTTGTGCAGTGAGATAGTTGTTGTTGGTTTTTTGGCTGCTGCATATGTAAGAAGTCAGTTACAGTTCGAGCTTAGTCACGTTGACCAACCGTTTTGGTACAAGCAAGTCTGGAAATTCAGCAGACGTTAGTATTGAAGATTAGGGTCACCCGTTTATTTGTGAGTGAGAGTGAGTGATCTGGTCAGTGCTTAACATCGAGGTCTTCAACGCTTGTGATGGGTGACATGAGGTGAGTATGAAGCAGCGCCTGAATGAAGGGGTGGGGGAATCGGGAAATCCCCGAGTAAACCCACAACAAACGGCATCGTCCGCCACGATTCCCACATACGAAAATCCGGGGACCGACCCCGTCGGGAATCGAATTACTTTGGTGTGAGGTAAATGGTCTGACCATTCGCCCACCGCGGCCCTCATTGTGTCTAGATGCAACATTAGTTTGTGCGTGCACGACTACAATGAGTGACCGGCAGTAGGCCCCAAATATATCGTTGCTACATTCAAGATTCTGGTCTTCTACTGAAGATGGCCATATATATGGCATAGTTAGTTAGCGATGCGTTTACTATATCACTTTCAAATAAATATTTCTGTAATCTTGAATCAGGGAGATTAATAACTATTCATCACGATACACTGAAAAAAGAGTATAGTTGTATGTACCATACTTCTGTTAAAATAGGGACGACAAAATAGTTTGGTTGTTAGTACGACTCTGGACAGTTTCTTCAACAATCTGTTTTGTAAAAATTAGCATCTAGTTTGTAATAGCTACAATGCTCTTAGTTTCTTCTACAAAACATATTGTTGAAAGGACTGTCCAGAGTAGTACCGATAAACAAACTGTTTTATTGTCCCCATTTTAACAGAAGTATGGTACCTGCAACTATACTCTTTTTTCAGTGTACATGTGTGATGTATGATAAAAGAAAAATTAAATTATGCTTACCTGTATATTAGAATAAACCTTATACTCAAGCCTTGTATATTCGTTCATTATCTGCTGTCCCAGTGAATAGTAGCTACTGTATAAATGGCGGGGGGTTAAGTATATATAGGACCGTAAATTTTAACATGAAGATCATTAAACTCGCAAAATTTTATTTTCTTAGTGATACAGTCTCAGAAGCGTTTACTTTTTTTTCGGGGTTAGAGTGCTCGAACAACCTGTAGAGAGTTGGCAATTACTTGAGCTTCATAGCAACAAATATGCTATAGCCTATACTGTAGAACGACCTATTTAGCCTCGGCACTCTGAAGTGATCAGTATCGCAATTATCGTCTTAGCCTTTACGCTGAGACTTAACACGATCCACTATGATCCCATCATCTAACCGCGGCCTGAGTATTAACGTGTAATACGGGCAGATGGATTACTCAAGTAGGAGGATTATGAACAGCGAGCGAACAAGCTTCACCTGAATCAATTAGCTAGTAATGAAGCTGCGAGTTACTAATTCCTCATCCTGAAAACACACAAGTTTTATTTTTTTCGTGGATTTACACTTGTATTGCAAGTACATTCCGATTTTCACTTGTGTTTGAGGAGAGTTCCAGAAAATGCGTACGGAACACGAGTCCATATTAATTAAATCGTCGGCCATTTAACTCGTCAAATGGCTAACTCATATCTGTAGACAACATCGGTGATTTCAGTCGTACATATTATTCCAAAGATTCCTTGACCTTGCGGCTGTTGAATACAGGAAAAGTATTTCAGAGTGTTTCATTATCTTTCAGCAAGTCCAAGGCTATCTTTACTCTAAACGTTTTGAGATGTCGGCATTAAATTTAAGTGGGTTCACAGTTCGGACTACATTTGGGATAGAGACGTATAATTATAGCGAGTTTATTTAATCATTTTGTTATTACAAACACTTAAGCCCAAGTCAACTTTCGTGACTTGACGTTTACTGCCTCCACAATTTTGTGAATCACTCGTATTTGACGTCGGGTTTACCCCTTAATGTACAAATATATTTTTAGTTCAGAGTATTGCAAAAAGTTGAGTGTGAGCAATGTGTAATGTATTTTGTACATTGAGAGGAGCAGATTTTTTGTGAAAAGAATTTTTGACAACTTATTTCATTGCCTTACGTGCAGATCTGCTTCATGCTTTTTGGCAATAAGTATTTGTACAGAGGCGTCGATCGTTTAACTGTTCTAATAAGAACAAGGTAGCTATGAAGCCACACGTCTGTGATATGAGGGTTAAACCACAGACTAAACAGTAATACAGACGTGAAATGATGTGGTAGTTTATTAGACATAGGAGAACTCTGTTGCTTATCGGTAGGGACCCCTATAGTTTTCGCGAAAAGAAATTTGCCCAACTTTGTTTCAGTGTCTTACGTACACATTTGTAATTCTGGTTCATGGTTATTGGCAGCGTGTCTATGTGAAGAGCCGTATATCATTTCACTGAGCCAATTACAATAACGTTCCCGCAACAACACACGTTTGTGATTTTTTTGTAGAATCTCAAGGCTCGAGAGAGTTAAAATATCCAATCGCTGACCACGATGCAGAACTGCAGATGTGCACGTAAGAAATCGAAACAAATTTCTGAAAGAACTATATATATACTTATATATATTTTTTATAATTGATCGACGTGAAACAAAATATTCATCGAAGGCTTGTCACATATAACAAAATTTCTTTGCGCTTTTACGAAAAAAAAAAAAAATCAGCACTGGGAACTAGTTGTATGTTTTTTTTTTTTTTACATCATGACATCAAACAATTTTCGTAAATGTCCTGGAATTTAGTTGCATTGTACAGCAGTTGCTTGTTAATATACGGAGATGTTTGTAAATAGACAGACATATTTTTATAGTTCCGGGTATTTCTTGTAGAGTTTGCAAAACATTTTTAGTAAATTTACACAACTAGAGACAAATTTTTTTATTATTTTTGTATAAGTGCAATATATTTTTACTGAACACAGTAACGATTCTTCGTTACCTTGTACACAGCAATATCGATATTTATAGTACCCTGATTGCAATATTCAAATTAGAAACGTCTACGCGGATAGATACACGGCCAATAATTAAGAACGTGCGAATTCAGAATTATTTTGCTACAGCAGACTGGACTCGTGTGAACCTCTGCTGTTGGCCGGCATCTTTGCCAACCTGAAGGATATTTTTAACCAATGATGCAAAGTCAACGTCATTGAATGTATTTGGGTGAGTATAGACCAATGAATTCTAGCCTGTCTTCTTACAAACCAAAATTTACACCACTTTTGAACGGTTACTAAAATAATCCATGACGTATTTGCGTGAACTATGTGAATCTTGTTTGTGCTAATATATTTTCTAAAAAACCGAATGGCCTTAATTTCGGAGATATGAATGCAGGATGAGATGGGGGGTGAAGGGGGCGGAGTACAAATAGTAATTATACTTACTAACGTACCGTATTACGTCGAAATGACTACCTCTTCCCGCGAGAGATATCTTATTTGAATGTTTTCTGTCTTCGTTATTCCCAGCCGTTTTATCTACTCCCTTTCCTATTATACTAGTGCAACGCAGTTCATTCTACTATCTAAGTGCTTACTCCATTTCGTAGAAACTCTGATAAGCGAAACTGTAGTTATAATAAAGTTACATCTAATTTCGGTTTGGGAAATGTGGCCTTGTGAGGGTTTCTGAGGGGGGGGGGGAGGGAGCGCTTGAGAAAGTCACAACTCCGAACGGGCCCAACTTCTCAAGATATTCTCAATTGCTGTGGAAAGTTGTTGTTAGTTGGGGGAAGGGCAGAACGAAATACTCCAACTACGTTTTCTGCAAAATACGTTTATAGATGTTAAGATAAGTAAACTCTGCTCCATCTGGACAGTCTAGAATTGTGCACACACGCGGCAATTTTGTGAAATAATTACAGAAGATCCGGTCTAATTACAGGCCCACGGATGCTTCTGCTCCGTTTCAAAGAGGACTACATTTTCGTTGAATAGTTATGATAATTTACTTTCAATAAATCACAAACGTGCAGGGATACATGGAGCTAATCCAATGTTGGCATATCTGGAGTGAAACTGGTTTATCACTGGGGGTGGAGGGAGGGAAGCTAATTGCGCACAGTTGACACTTGAAAAAACGTACTAAAGTTGACAGTGACCACAAGGCGAGAATCCAGTGAATGTATTACACGTTCTCAAACCACAGATATATATTTATTTGTTGCTACTGCAGTGACTGTCATGTTATACTGCTGGTTTGGTGACACGGGAATAAGTTCTTATTAGTTTGCATGCATGTTATTTTCTGATAAGTAGGGAGAGGACATTGATATTTACGAAAGAATTTCTGCACCGCTTGGCTTCAATGCCGAATGTGCACATCAGCATTTCTTCTTCACTGTTATTGGCAGCGTGTGTTTGTGCAAGAGTCGTCACTCATTTGACTGTACCAGTCAAATCAAACTTACTGCGACACCACACGTCTGTGATCAGCGGGTAGAAATCCAAGACTGCACGAGTTGAAAACTTCGAAGCAAACCTGCAGGTGTGATCTTAAGGCACTGAAACAGAGTGGTGTAAAATATATTTACACGAAAATCAGGAGACCCTACTGATAAAGCATGGCACGGTTAACAAACTGTGGCCAAATTATTGTCTTAGAAGTGTGCTTGTTGAGACGATCCAGTCTCAATTTTGAACTTTACTGCCTACCCGAAACAGTTAAATTGATGATGATGATTTGAACTCTGTTATAGGTTACTTCTGTTTCAAGCGCTAAAAAAACATTTACTCCGACCCCGAAACCATGACTTAGTTGTTAAAACTGAGCTAACTTGCTCCTGCCAATTTAACGGAAGTTTACAACGGCTGTCATGACCAACTGCTGCTTCGGAATGAGTTCAACTGAAACGAGAGAAGCCAGCTGTGCTCCGATTGGGCTATTTTGCTGCTGTGACGTCAGCTACGCCTTGATTGGACTTTGGCAGTCACGTGTGTTGGTTTTAACCGAGAAAATTCTCTCTTAATATTTTATGAGGTCGGCAAAACAGTTTATTATGGATAGTGCCACCGTAGTAAAGAGGGCTTTGCTGTTCTCGTATAATTGTAACTAGGCCTATATTATGGTTCGACGATTCAAATCGAGTGGGAGTAGAGTTTCGACTATAAACACGCATCATTTTGATTTGAGAAGTACACTCGGATCACTGCGGCGCCGTCACGCTTGATCTCGTCATAGAAGTTAAATAGATGTTTGTTTGAAAGTTGACATTTTCCGAAATAATGTGTACACTTGATCCATGTAGGGTAGTAAACTATGAGCCTTTGAAATATTTAAACAGAATATTTTTCTGTGAATATTGTAAAATAGCGTTAGGTTTTCTTATGAATGCAGATTGGAATGTTTAACAAACATGATATTGATATTAAGGTCATAATTAATTGGAATCTAGTTAAAAGCATGCAATGTGTAAACAAATATTTGATTTATAGTTTTAAAAATGTTAAAATTAGGTTACATTGCAAGGTTGCTAAAGTGCAGTGCGAGCCTTTTTAATTGTGTACTTTTTCCTTTGTAGTACGTTATTTGTGCCATTATATGCCATATTTGTACAAAATATATATTATATTTATTTGTTACTGAATTGTAATACCGTTGCTAGAAGTATGTCGAATTTTTTGCTTAATGGTTAGACCCACATTTTTGGTGGTATACTTTCTAAAACCGCTTCCAAATATGCACTTTGCATATACTATTTTTCTCTCTTTAAATCAACATTGTCCAGTCAGGTATTTTACCTGAGGATCTGTCGTCACTAGACCGATACCAGTGGGGGCACATATATGCGCGCTATCCTTCGGGTTGTCTTCGCTGTGACTTGACATTCGTGTATTTCATTCATCCTCAGTGCATATTTTCAAAATGGCTGCGATTTTTATATATTTTACGTAGTATCACACACCTTAGGCAATTATTTTCAGTATTTCTACAACCGTAGTACTAAATATACAGTTGAATTTACTTTTGCGTATTTAGTTAATCCCGTGTTCTTATTTTCAAAATTGCAGCCATCGTTATATTTTTTAGCATAGTATAACATATATCAGCTACATTTTTTCAAAATATTCCCAGACTTGGTACTCGTATACTACACGCAAAGCTGACTTGAATATTATGAATTTCGTTCATTCTTTATGCATATTTTAAAAATGGCGGCCATTTATGTATTTTTTGCTTTATAACACATATTTTAGGAAATATTGTCCAGAATTTCACTAAACTTGGTACACGTACACTACACACTAAGTTTACTTTACTTTTTTGTATTTAGTACATTCTCTGTGCATATTTTCCAAATGGTGGCCATTTTTATATTTTTAGCATAGTATCACATACCTACCTTACAAAATATACATATAAATATTTTATTTTCAGATTTTCACCAAACTTGGTACATACATACATTTCATACAAGGTTAATTTGAATGTTGTGTATTTTATTAATCCTGTGTGCTTATTTTCCGAAAATGTTTGCAATTTTATATATTTAACATTGTATCACATATCTCAAGATATTTTTTTCAGAATTTCACCAAAACTCGGTTCACACATACTACATACAAAATTTACTTGAATGGTGTGTGTTTCGTTTATCTTGTGTGCACATTTTCAAAATGGCGGCAATTAATATTTTTTAGCACAGTATCACATATCTTAGGAATTGTTTTTCAGAATTTCACCAAATTTGATACACATACACTACATACAAAGGTGATTCGAGGAATGTGCATTGCGTTTATCCCTTAAGCATATTTTTAAAATTGCGTTCCATTTTATATAATTAGTTTAGTATCACATGTCTTAAAAAACATTTTTTCGGAATTTAACAAAACTTTTTACACATACACTTCATAAAACGTTTACTTTACTTTTGTGCATTTTGTTGATCTTGTGTACATATTTTTAAATTGGCGGCCATTTTTAAAAATTTTGTACACATATATTATATAGAACGTTGGCATTACTGTTGTTTAATTCGCTTTGCCTGTTTTCAAATTATTAAAATGGCGGGAATTTTTATACTTTAAGGGCAGTATTACATATCATAGGAAATTTTTATTAGAATTTCGCCAAAGTTAGTACACATATGCTACATACAAATGCTAAATTGTTTTCTGTACATTTCGTTCTTGGCGACAATTTTTATATTTTTAGCATAGCTTTCCATATGTTAGTAAACATTTAATCAAAATTTCACAAAACTTGATACTTTTATGCTCCATACAAAGCCGACTTGACATTTGTGGGTTTCGCTCATCCTGTGTTTATATTTTCGCAATGGTGGCCACTTTAATTTTTTTGGCATGGTCCATCACGTCTTAAGAAAAATTTTTCAGAATTTTACCAAACTTGGTACACATATATTGCATATTATAAAACCTGTCGTGACTTTTGTATATTTAATTCATCCTTCTGCAACGTATTGAAAATAGGGAATATTTTTTATTAATCTTCGCGATAGAAATGCGTATCTGATAAATTATATACCTAATTTATTAAACTGGTTACTCACATATTACTTAGAAAGTTCACATATCTTCAATTAATATCGTGTTTCATACGTCTAAATCAATGGTAAAATATAATATTCCTATATTATGTAAACGATTTTAACTTTCAAGGTTAGTTTGCACCCTCTTTGAGGAAAGTAAGCTTATCAGTTTTGCTGGTAACTTCCTTTTATTATTGGAACGTATTTATTTGAATAACGTGAAAAGATTTCCGGGACGTAAAGTTTAGAAAAATAATAGATTATGTGCTGCTGAGCCGTCAGTTTTTATATGAAACCTTCATGATTGCTAGGGTTAACTAATTTTCTGGACGCTTGAACAGTAGTTGAAAAGAAACCATTTGATTATTTTTTGTTGCCAAACATGATATTTTCTTTAAAATACGTACACAAACATTTTAGTTACAGGTTTATCTTAATAAAGTTGTTTTTATAAACATATTTGATAACATAAATGTCACTAGTGATACACGGATAAAGCGTAATTACTTGCGCAAAGTACAACATTACCTCACATGAGCATGATTTAAACGCATCCGCAATTAAACAATGAAAATAATATAATTGTGGAGTAATTCTGAGCTTGTTGACAGCGTAACTTTCTATACCGTCGTTACTTACCTAACTGTGACAATCAGAACATGGTTGCTGCGTCACCACAACTCGTCTGCGACAATGATTGTGAACACAGTTGCCACATTTTGCACGTAAAATGTCGCTGGACAAAATTTTTCCCCGTACATTTTCGTCTCTAATTTAGTCCAGGATTCGCACGGTGTGCTTATTAGTAGGGATCATTATTTTTGGGCGAAAAGATTTTTGCAACATTTGGTTTCGATGCGTCATGTGCACACATCCTGCTCTGCTACATCATATGTGATTGGATGATTTTACACTCGCTTGCCTTGGCAAATTACAGACGCACGGAGTTAAAATAATTTTATTCTGATTGGTGCAGTCAAACGGGAAATGTGTCTGAACAAAGACACGCTGCCAATAACCGTGAAGCAGAGCTGACGATGTGCACGTGAGACAGTGAAACAAAGTGGGGCAAAAATCTTTTCGCGACAAAATCGTGGCCCTACTTATTAGGCATTAGTTTCTGAAAATACTGTGTGTGTGTATGTATATACATACGTTCCTATTCCTAAATGATATTGCTCAACCAAATAAATATTAATTGTAAGTAGTACAAAGTAAATATTTTTCAATTCAACTTAGCCTTATTCTCTCAGTGACCGAGTATCAAAGCAGGGACCTTACTTTTATTGGAGCTCCTACATATAAATCACAACCAGACTAATGTCAGATTTATATATTAATTTAAATGTATTACTTACTAGGATGTTAATTCATTCATATGTGTATAAATTGTAAAATTTGTTATTCAGATTATTTGCTCCTAAAAGTGCATTTTTAAATAAATTTCCTAATTTTACAATTTGCTAATGTGAATTAAACCAAATGATTGCAAAACATCTTTCGTGATGTGATTACAAATTAAGGCGTGCAAATAATAACGATCTGAATTCAGCTTAGCAAGTTTGTGGAATTTTTTCTTTCCGAAAGATTGTATCATACATTTGTTTCGGCCAAATATTTTCAGGTGTAAGTATTTAATCAAGTATAAAACAGAAAATCAGGTTTTTTCGGTATATATATTTTTTGTTAAGCTAGGAAAATACTTTGTAAGTTCGAATAAATCAAAAACTATTCAATATTCAAACAAACAGCTTATGAACCTCCGTACGTCCATTGTAGTCATTCCAATGTGGGTAAAATAAAAAAACAGCCAAAATAGAGACCAAATTTACAAAACTTTTTGGGTACTAACAACACCTAGAGGTTCCGTATTTACTGACTATAGTATAATCAATTTCTCAAACTTCCGCCCGCCAGGCCAAACATTTAGGAAGTATTTTTAGAAGGCAATCAAGGAAATGGGTCGCAGCGTACAACTTGGCTCGGGATGTTTAAAAAAAAAAAAAAAGGATGTTCTGCTTGCCCGCATCAGCGTTCATTTTATTCTCATGTTTGCTCTCACTGTTCAAGCACATTTTTACAGCTGAAAATGGTAAATTAAGACTCCAAATTTAATGTTAAATATTTGTGAAAATATGTGCTGTAGTAAGAGTACATGTTACGTAATTATACGATTAAAGAATTCGCTTGAAATTGTAGGGTTCTCGAATGCGATTTGCAAAAACTAAATAAATAACTGACAATTATTGCTGCCAACTTTTTGAGTAAAAATTTTTCTAGAGTACCATATTTCTGAATAACTATCTGTGACGCTGAAATCCCATACATTGAATTGCAGCGCAAGATACCTTGCTTACAAGTGCGTCATTCTTGGCAAATTTTTGTTCATGAAGTTGACAAATATTATTATCTAGGATTGTTATCTTGTAGTTAATCCGTGTTGTCTTTCAAATGTGTATATTTCAACTTGATTTACTATCTTATATTTATCTACCTCACCCTCACCCA
>PNEQ01119225.1:15438-73804 GCA_003012365.1 Medauroidea extradentata
ATGCTGACGTGAGCCTACGTGCGAGCCTGAACCGACAAGAAATGTTTGAATTTCGCTCTTTTAGTGTATAATTTTTAATGTATAACTTAAGTAATTTATTCATTTGTTTGTATATTGTAAATATGACTTGTCCGATATCTTTGTGCAAAAATGTACACAAAAAAGATCTAAGGATGCAATAAACTAAATCTAAATCTAACCTCCTAAGGTGGAACATTACCGCTACACTCTAAAAATAGTTTGTAAATTTACCGCACGTGCGTATAGGAGCTCTAAGCAAGTAGGTATGGTAGAATTGTTTCCCAGACATCCATGGTAGCACTCCTTAACATTTTTATAAAACTGTCAAATGTATACTGATGTTACCAGACTTGTATTGCAACAACTGTAAAAGTTTGCATATTTACAAGGCGGAAGCTTGGTAACTGTCTCATATTGCGTTTAGGTTAATAAGTTCCTAAACATTTTAGAAAGTTTTTTTACAGTGTGTGTATGATTATTAGAAATTATACATTGACATTTGATTCAAAATTAAGGTTTTATACATGTTGCCATGAAATCTCGTAAAAAATATGGCATGGTGGAAAGCTTAAGTACAACACCAACTAAATTGCTTTATTCATTTGTCTTGTGGAATGGAAGGAGTCAGTGTTTTACACAAATACTGTTCTTAAGGTTTCACAAGTTACATTCTGAAAAAAGAAGAATTACAAAAGTTATATATATAATTCATCTTGAAAGTCATAGTCTAGGTTTTCTCATATACATATGTTAAATTTAAATCTGTAAATCAAGTTATAGTTAAAATTTAAAAAAATTTAATCTAACTTTGTGATAGTTAGAGCCACGATTTTATGGCGAAAATACGTCTGCACCATTTGGTTTCAAAGCCTTATGTTTACATCCGCAACTCTGTTTCATGGCCAGTGATTGGACGTTTTAACTGTCACACGTCTTGAGGTTCTACAGACGTATTGCGTCACAATATCCTTATTGTTATTGGTGCAGTCAAATGAGGGGCCGTGTCTGAGCACAGACGCGCTGCCAATAGCCGTGACGCAGAGCTGCCGAGGTGCACGCGAGACATTGAAACAAAATGATGCAAAAATCTTTTCGCGACAAAATCGTGGCTCTAGCGATAGTTGATTAGATTACTCGATGAACAAACGAAGGCCATATGAATCAGTAATTTGAGAAACTACAACGTAAGTCATTTTTCTACCAAAATGTGTTGTGAGAGTTAGTCAATAAAATTTTCTGTTTCTGAAACAGCTCTGTGCCTTGCTACGCTCGCAAATTACGCTTAATATTGTATAATTATTAACACCCGTAACACACTTTGATAGGAAATTGTCTTACGATGTTTCTCAAATGACTGACACAAGTAACTTCGGAAGCAAAGGAAGCCTCAGAAAACAAACAGCAATGCGCAGCGCACTAAAGTTACATGCCAACAGAAGTCAGGAAAGCGCATCAGTTCGTGGAATTGTGAACATTTGCAACTCCGCAAGTTCGCTTACACAGACGTCTTTCCAGTATGCAGTGAGTGATCCGTTTGATCTCGACGCTAAGCATCCCTGCACGTTTGGCAGTTGTCGGGATGCGACAGTGTACACTATCAAGCCTGCATGTGTTTGAACGCAGTTCAGCGCTGTCTCGGGAAACGTTTACCAACTTAGTAGCTTTCCCTTCTCTCGTGTAACATTTCCACACGTGTCTAGATCAAATTGTAATTATTCAGCGAGTGTTGCGAGAGTATGTTTTGTATGATAAGTTATGTCGAATAATTACTGTTGCACCTAAATATCACCACAAAATTTTTTGTTCAGCTCGGTTCGTCCCACATCGAACTGAAAATTTAAGGCAATTTTTTTTTTTTTTTTTCAATTTACAGATCGCATCAAGTATTTTCATGATCAAAATAAATAAAAAAACACAAACGCAGAAGATTATGTCCTTTTCGCTGCGGGATAAATATTATATTTAAACTTTGCCATGATAGTGTAAAAAAGTTTTAAAAATCTACTTTTTGTAAATAGTTAATTTTTGGTTGATTTCAAGAGAGAAAACCACTTATTTACTGCTAATTTTATTTTGTAAAGTCCTCTAGATTCATTTTTATGTCTTTATATAATTCAAAACTTTTATAATTATCTATGCAAAGACGCAGTTTGTAGATAGTAATGCGGAAGTCTTCCGTAATGTAATCTACATACTGTCGAAAAAAATTTTTAAAGCTTGTTAGTTTCGTAGGTCATGACTTTAGATACCAGTTATGTGATTTCGTAAAATTTTTCTGGAACTCGTAACTTGTAGCAACGGAGTTTAAGAACTAGGTACGTGTGCTTCTTTAAAGTTACTTAGACAGAGAATGAATGGTTCGGTCTTTATCTAAGTTCCTTTGTGGCTGGAGCAGAATGCGAAACGTGAGATAAAGTTTCAGAGCCCAGTCGCAAATTAAACGGACTCTGACAGGTTACCAACTTCCTAACGACTAGCGTAAAGGAATTCCTGGAATTAATTTTCGAAGAAAAGTGAAATAGGTTTTTTTTTTCAAGCTCATCGAGTCAGTGAGGCAGGTTCCATTCTTCCCTTCTTGTTTTTCTTCACAAAAAAAAAAACTGTAACAATTTTCTATTCTTTCACACTATTTAGTTTGAAATCTTGTTTTCCGGAAAATTAATTTAGAACGTAATAATTGTTGTGATTTTAGACGAAAAATCTGAATATATAGAATTATTACAGTTATTTATTTGGGTTTATAAAATTATTTTTGTTGGTTTACAAACGATTTCTGTACTTCGAAAACCAGCGTTTCGTGAATTTTACAATATCGAACTTGAAGGTACGTTGTAATATATATGAAGATGCACATGATTTTCACGAAAATATATATGCATGTCTTTATTTCAGTGCCTCATGCGCACATCTGCCGCTTTGGTTCGTAGTTATTTGACGAGCGTTTTTATATAGACGCGTCACTTACTTGACTCTGCAGGTCAGAACAAGGTTACTGCGACACCACACGTCTGTGATTTGGGATTAAGGAGCCTCCATAGACAAGCTACGTATGTGTGTGTGAAGCAGAAACTGTAAGGTTGCCGTTCACCGACGTATGTATTGCATTATCGCCTCCCCGCGCAAGCTACTCAGATGGTGTGCAGTGCTGTACTAATATCATTTTCCCCACAGAACTTTAAGCGGTGATCGTATTATTTTATTTGTGGCAAGCATAGTTCAAAGTTTCTGTAGTCGTGTTTTTCTAATCCAGTTGTTATTTTTTTTTAGATACGGCAGCCTAAAAATCACATGTTTACCCATCTTTGAGGAGCCAGAAAATAATATTTTTAATAAAAGTGCAGATATTTTAAAACTATAGCTACATAGTTTAAAATGTGTGTTATTTTTGTAGATATTCAATCATAATGCTCGTTAAATAGTTTCGTCAAAAAGAGAATAATCGTGACTAGCAGCAACGCATTTGAAGTGCAGCTTTGGAAACAAAGCTGCAGATGTGAACGTAAGGTATTAAAGTGGAGTGCATGCAACATTTTAAAAGTATTAATATTTTTTATATTTCTACGAGATATGGTTTGCTTTATTCATATACATTATGACTATTTTTACAGAAATATAAATATTCTACCTTTCATAATTTTTGTACAGTGGCCTGTCAAAGCCCAAACATGCATAAAATGGTTACGTACAAGAAACGGAAACTAACTGACTTACGGAAATTACATAATTCACACTGAATAACAGCGTCACGGGCTACGTCACGACATGTATAAAGCTTGCATTAAATTGTATTTAAAAATATATATATAATTGGCAAATTTTCCTTTCAAAATCAACAATTTTATAAAAACACAAAAAAGTTTCAATTAAATGTTTATATATGTCTTGGCCTAACCCATAACACTATTCTTCACAGTGAATTTTTTAATTTCTGTAAGTTACGTGGTTTTCGTTTCTTGTATAAAACCGTTTTATGCAAATTTCGGTTTTCACATGCTAGTGTACAACAATTATGTAAACTATAAAATTGTTATGTCTGTAAAAAAACTGTCGTAATGTATGTCTATAAATAAACCATATCTTGTGCAAACACAACATTTATTAAAACAAATAACAAATACTCAGGGAATTTCTCCCGCCCCCCCTTTTTTTTTTAAACCAATAGATGCAGATTCGTAGTTATTGGAAGATATTCTTTGTGTAGAGTTTCACGTATTCGACTGTGTAAATTAATGAAGAGTTCAATGCGACTTCACACGTTTTAAGATTGGCAACGGGGAGGACGGGGTGGCAGAATTACAAGACGCGAAGAATTATCATCATCCAATCGTTGATCAAGAAGCAGAGGTGCAGGTGTGCACGTCAGACGTTGAAACAAGTTGGTAGGAAAATATTTTCGCGACAAACTGCTGGATCGTAGGTATTTAGGTTAACATTGTGCACATTTACTTTCGAGGAAAACACGTGTCTCTTGGTATTCAAGTTCTCTTTCGGTTTTGCTAGGAATAATTTTATACGTTAAAAAAGGCCACGGTGACCAAATGGCCAGACCATTCGCCTCACACCAAGGCGATCCGGTTTCGACTCCCCGCAGGGTCGGTCCCCGGAATTTCGCATGTAATCTTGCCGGATGGTGTCGCTGGTCGGTGTGTTTTCTCGGGGATCTCCCGATTCTGATGCTCTATCATTCCGGCGTTGCTTCATACTCACCTCATGTCATTACTCAATCCTCACCAGCGATAAAGACCTCGATTTTAAGCGCTGACTAAAACCTCAGGTTTCTTTTAAATCGTTTCTAATATAATTCTCCAACATTATCATGAATATTATTATCTTTATTTGTTATATCTATATGAAAAATTAATAGAGGCGGGAAAAATTCGCGAGTTCACTGACATGTAGGCTAGCCTCCAATGAAATCTGTATAGATACTGAATGTGATAGCAGCTGTTTATTAGCTGCTCGCTGACATAGTCAAATGGGTCTGAATACAGTTACAATTTTACTATTGGCTCGGCTACTTCCAGGAAGTGTCGAGTAAGACAACGACAAATGGTGAACGTGAAGCAGACCTATAGTTGCTTGGATTCTAACTTGCGCCTAAAATAAAACGCGAATTTTTCAGGTCTTTAATAATTTTAAGTGATATTAAAATTCCGTCAAGACCTCGCTCGTTAGTTTTGCAAGGGTTTCGAAAAAAAAATGTTTTAAAGTTAATTAATACATATATCGAAAATTCATCTTAGAGTTTAAACACGTTTATATTATTGCTTATAGCTGAATTTTTCTGTTACAAACCACCAAACGGATTTTTAGATTTTTCCTTCTGAAATATCACATATTTTGTTGTCAAAATAAGCCAAAATGTGGATATATATTTTTTTGCTAGCAAACGGTGGTACATTATCTCGAAAAACGCTCTCCCAAAATTGTGTATCTTATGACTGTACACCGTCTCAAATTTTTTGAAAGCATTTGGTTAAAAATATTCGAGTTATTTGAAATAAATGAAAGATCATGGTCTTAATATTTGCTGGCACGTAGAAAGCTAAAATGCCAATTGAATTACAGATTGTGCGTACGTAGGAAACTACAAATTAATGGCGTGTAGGCTGGTCACTAACATAAAACAATTTTCGCTCTTATCTCGTTATTCTTATTGACTCATTCAAGTAAACAAATACGACTCTTCACTTTGCACAATGACAGGCGAGCAGAAACTATTGAAAACATTTATACAGGTTCGCAGATAGGATACGGTAACATAACCTTGGAATTAACACATTCGCAGAACAGAAAGTAGTGCCCTTTTCCAGTACACATTTGCTTTGACGTCAACTGCTAAATGACGTTTCGTGGTCGATGCTTAAACTAGGGCTGCTGTAACAATGGTGTTTAGACACGTTTAGAGTAAACAATGTCGGCAGCTATACTTCATTACTTTTGCAAACACAATATGTTTGCTCGGCTACGCATTTTAAATTGAACGCAAACAAGTGGACGTTATAACCCGAAATAAATATTACAAAACTGAACGTTTCAATTATTGCTAGAGATGGCGGCTTATCGCGGGAAAACTTGACTGTTTGCTGGGTTTCAACTCACGTTCAGCTTACCAGTAGATTACTAGCTTTCGTTTGTACCTAGAGCTGTTGCCCTATTTGACTGAGCTAATTGAATCCCGCTTATGTAATATTTGATGCCTGTTATTTGTCTGCAGACAGGTAAGTCGTGTCAGGAATATATCACCTTGTGCTGCAGTTAACTACGGTGTTTCTAAGAGTATGTTGGCAAAAAAAATTTGCGATATAGGCCTACCATCGGTCATCACCTCTAATTATTGCTATAAATCGTTTCCAACACTAATAACTAGAGTCATTAAAAATCGCGTTTTCTTTTAGGAGCAATATGGAGTTCTAGTAAATATAAGTCTGTATGACGTTCGCAATTCGTCGTTCACTTGCTCGACACTTCCTGTAAATAAATGAGTCAATAATCAAACTGTGGCTGAATATAGGCCCATATCACTGTCAGCGAGCAGCTAATAAACAGCTGCTGCCTTCACGATTTCACACATATTCTTGGAAGCTAGCCTACATGTCAGTCAGGCAACCCGCGAATTTTTCCGGTGTTCTTATTTTTAACTTTACGCAGAATCAATCATGCAACGAAAAGTCATTTTTGGCGAATAAAAATAATTAAGTTAGTGCTCTTACGTGTTTCAAATTTGCGTAAAATTCCGCCGAATTCAGTTAAATCCGTATTTATTTATTCTTCGTAGCGGTAAATTCTTGCGTTGCACGCCGGTGCTCCAAGGCAGGCCAATATCCACCACACAGCAGGAACAGATTATGAAGAGTAGCCTTTGGCGGCTCAAAAACCAGACACGTGAGTATGTCACAAGTTAGTCCGACAACTAGACAATGAACGTACACACTCTTCACCTCAAAGCAGAACCACACATCTCCGCAACCGAGTCCGAACAGACCCAACTCGGGAAACAATCAGCCGGCTGTGCCGACAGACGGACATCAAGACGCCAAGTGGGAAACCCCTCACGTATCAACGAGCACGATAGCCAAAGATGGAGGCCCACGAGGCAGGACCGCTGGGAGGAAAAAATGAAAAACCCTAGACTATGAAAACAAAGCAATCTCAGAAAAACCACAGTACCAAATTAAGTTAACCAGAGCAGCGTAGCAGAAGTAAAATACAGGAGCACAGGACTTTCACTAGAGACTTCACCTTTACAATGTGTACGGATCCCTGATTTTCGCGAAAAGAATTTTGCCCCACGTTGATTCGGTGCCTTACGTGCACATCTGCAGCTCTGCTTCATGGTCATTGGCAGCTTGTTTTTATGAAGTGGTGTCTCTCATTTAACTGTGCCAATCAGTATAAGGTTACTACAATACCACACATCTGTAATTTGCAGGTAGAATCCCAAGGCTCGTAACAATTAAAATATCCAATCACTGGCCATGAAGCAGGACTACAGATGCGCACGTAAGGCCCCGAAACGAAGTGGGGCAAAATTATTTTCGCGAAAAAACATGGGTCCCTAACAATGTGGTATAACCGTGAAGTGAGCAGCCTATAAGAAGCTAAGTTCACAGGTTTCCTTATTGATCAGATCTCATTCTGAAGTGTTCGTCTTGCAAATGCTGATTGGTGGACGACTTCGTACCGTATTGATAGGAAAAAGAGTCGAGTTCCCCTCATATAAAGTATATTTACTTTTGCGTCTTCAGCTGTTTTGTGATCATGCATCACAAATGCAAAAATCTACAAAGAGAAAACGCTTTCGGATTCCGCAACAATTCGCCATTCTTATATTTAAAGCAAATATTTTCCTTATCACGTGCTGCTTTCGTAATGAGACTTATCATAAAATATGTTTAGAGAATCCTGCTACTTAGAAGATGTTTTGACTTCCAGGCTTAGATTCACAATGCAGTTACCGTTATTATTCCATTGGTTGCCGCTTCTATAGGTAGCAATTTACCACAATGTTATGACCACATGGGTGAGAACGACGGATTTTAACGAAACTATTTTTCCGTCACTTTGTTTCAACGAATTAAGTGAACACTTGCAGTTCTTGTCGTAATTATTTTACAGCTTTACTTTGTGTTACGATGTCACTTATTTAACTGTGCCGATAAGAACAAATTTACTGCCAGACCACACGTTTGTGACTAGCGGGTAGCACCCCAAGAAGCCGAGAGTTAAAAACATCCAATTATTGACCACGAAGCAGAATTGCAGACGTGGACATGCGACATTGAAACAAGCTAGCAAAAAAATTCTTTTCACCATAAATATGTGGTTCTGTTACTCAGTAATAAGTGACGCGTGCAAACCAACGTGTCAGTAACTGCACGTCATCTACAATATGGTTCAATACAGTACAGTTCTCGACAACTGCTCAGTGGCGGCTCGTGGGTTGTTGCCAAGAGTTGTACAGTGTTGTGCGCTGGTTGACTCTACAGCCACTGACACGCTGAAGTGCAGGTGCCCCTTACTGCTGAGTGTTCACAACACATCTAGTAGCCGGCAAATATTTCATGGTCGTTGTTCTAAGGCGCGTTCATCAAGAATGTACAGTTACAACTATCAGCAGCGCCACCAGGCAACAACCCACGAGCCACCACTACAACTGCAGCCCTGCCTGGCAGCAACCCACACACCGTCATTCCTTAGGTTGCATTTTCTTATTGTATATGCATGTTGTCTTTTATAAACCTACAATATATAATTGATAGGTTTATCATGATACATGCAACACGCCCTCCTTAAGACCACGGATCCCTATTTACGTTATTTGAGCAAATTTTATTTTACAAATCCTGAAATTGAGCAGATATTGCAAATCAGTTACATGGAATTGTTGGACATTGTTTTTAATCTGTAGCCTATTTTTTCGGAACTAATGTTTATTTAATTTTGATTAATTATTGACTTTAAGAAAATTTAATTAAGTCGATATTTCTGTGGTGTTCTGGTAAAGGGATGTAACTCGAAAAACGAGAATATTGTGTTAAGTATGGGTAAAACGGCAATATATCTTATGGTTATGAGACCGTAAAAAATTAACTTTGGATAATTATATGTTCTTTCATACACAGTATAACTTCAAACATTCTTTACAAAACATCTTTTTTTACTTATACCACTTTACCAAAACACCGCAGAATTAGCGAAAATTATGTAAAATTATGTTTTTAAAAGTTAGGATACATAGTACACAAACAATTGCCAAAATACTTATGTAATGGTTTTGCGATATCTGCTCTTTTTCAGGATTTAAAAAAATTTTACATTCAAAAACTGCACAAATTGGAACCCGTGGCCCTATCACTTATATGTGACTATCTACAAGGGTAGATATAACCAGGTAGCAGTTTACCGATACGTGGTTTGCTTACAGTTTGTGTTGTTTTCTTGATGCTCGTCGTGAGTCGAGATAAAGCTACTTGTTGCGTTGAGCAAGGGGTTGTTTTCTTCTCGCAATGGGAGCTTCACATTGATTTACGCGAAGAATGTATTTTGCTTCTCCGAACCGCAGAACAGCTCCTTTATTTCAGGTGGTTGTCCAAGTTTACGCTCTGAGCTGAATCAAAGAACAGCTTGCACTACAGAAGCGGAACCACAGCACGCGAGGCGCACTCTAATGAGTCTACAAATGTTGGCTCTTGACAACTTAACTGTGGAAAGTCTTACCAGCTATATTCATAAATAACGTTTTGTTTTATTTGGTTATTTATTATTGTTTCGACTGCAGCCGTTCGGCTCGTTGTTTTTTATTGTTTTATCTTGGTTCACTCTGGTTTTTTCTGAAACGACTAAGCACTAAAGTTTCATATGCTCACATAATTCCCCTGCCGTTATCGCAGTTACGAGGTGAAACGTAATATTGGTCCAGTTGCTGTTTCCTGAAATTCGGGTAACAATTTTAAATACGTGTCATGTTACAGTAGATTTTTTTTACAACGACATTCCTTAGAAAGAATATGCTTTAAAATAAATCTGAATTATATAGTAAATTTCAACAAACTTGTAAAAACACGGTTCGAAAAACATGTCTGGAAACCCTATAAATAACATTTATTTACATGTATAAACCAGAAAATTTGGTGAATTCATCAGACAAGACGTTAGATTTAAGACTCATATACACGTTAATTACTTTCGCGATTGGGTATCAGTTACAGAATTTCTTGTTTGGAAACTTTGAGTCAATGGTAGACTTGCAAGAAAACACTCAATTATTGCCTCTGTTATAGATGTACAGTCATGGACACAAAAAGAGAGCCACTGAAGTAATCAAAGTCCACGTCGGCAATCATCAGCTGTGTGCAAGCGAGAGCCTGGTATTTAGACAACGTGCAGTACAACGAATAGCGTTGCGTTGGAACTGCGCTGTGCACAGGTTCTGTTGTAGCGTTGTAGCATCACCCGTTCACACCTTCCTCAAGCGACCAGGCACTGTATATCGGCTGAACCAGTGTGCCGCACAAACCATTTAGTAAATGCAAAAGTGACACAAGTACATTTATAATAAGCGTTGGAAAGGCCCAAGAAGTATACCGAGGATGCAAGTCACATAAACATGTGCAATCGAAGTAATCTACGTTAAATCTATGTTAAATTGCATTCATGACACCTTTATAATATTTAAAAAAACATAAAGATACTAAATGTGTGACATCAGGACAGTGCAATAATACTTGTTACATATACAGTGGAAATGTAATATTCAGCATGTATTGTTTGTTATTTATATTATCGTTTAACACAACACGCCTGACATTAAATAACTTGTCCATATAATAACAAATGTCTATATTTTGCAGTAATATTAAGAATGAATGTGAATGTCCATCCACTTTCCCAGAGACACGTATTCATAATTTGATGACAGGTTTAATTATACGTGATGTTAACAAAATTAACGAATATCAATATTCTTACAAATACGTGACATTTATAATAATGCGTGTATATATCCGGTACACTTAACTCTTCTCCTTGAGTTTTACAAATGCTATTCGTATGAATTTGCTCAGTTATATAAACCGACTTAATAAATCAAAACATGGTCAGGTTTTCAAAGTCAGTTTATTGAACTGTGGACCAATTTCAATCACAAAGATAGAAAACGTAATAAAATTACGATTGTGTACAAATTTTCCAATAAATAAATACTAAATATCGTATGTGGAGGGTATCCGAGGGCATGGTATCGTATCCCGTACACCGAGTGCAGATTTTTGACTGGACGCCCATAGGAATCTGCATATCCTGATACATGGCATGATGAAGCCCTACAAAAGAGAAGTGACGGATTGAGAAATGATAGCCAGATAACGACAGTTACCTATGTTGTAACGAAATGTTAATATTCAATGAACGCATATTCTCATTCCCATGCTGCGAGTTGATACTTACGCATATTTTAACAGTACAATAATATTTAATTGTCAGTCGCGGCGACGTTATAGTCTGACTTCTCGCTTACATCTTAATATATAAAACATTAGTCGAACATCGGAGTGATCCAGTGGGATTTATCGAGAGATATCTATCCCTCTTTGACAGTCCACTTCTGATCCATTGTGACTTAACTTCACATTTGTTAAGCACGAAAAAAACGTGTAACACCATGACTGCAGTGTGTACTGTTTGTGGGAGTTTCCCCCAACTTTACCAACTAACCTACGAAGTCCTGGAAGGTAAACCTATAAGAACAGGTCCCAAGCCTATTAAGTAAAGAAAGTGGAAAAACCATAGCAGTAGAAACGTGGAGCACAGTAGCTGGCCCGCGTTCCACAAATGGTCAGAGAAAGGGCTAAGCATCCTTTCCCCAACACTTTACACAACTTAAAATAAACACGATTTTTGACATTAGAAAAAAAAATATGAAATTTAAATTTAGTATTATGACTTACGTTTTTAAAAAAAGAAAGGACAATTTTACAGACAATATTCTCTTTAAATACCCAGATGGGGACTATAACAATAAATGCTTGCACTTTTTTAACATGAGTATTTTATTTGGTGTTGATATTTGATAGATATTAAACTACAACATTTCTGAAGAACATAATTGCAATATTACTAAATTAGAGGATCACCGATTACAACTGTACCTTATTATAAAATTTTTTGTTTTAAAATAAATAATATTTTCATGTTACGTTATTTTAATTTTGCACGCGTAAAAACCAATTCGAAGCAAAAAATTATTTGGAAATATAATTCATACTAGTGCTCAGGGCACACCAAGTAGCTGGGACAAGAAGAGATAAAATAATAAGGCTGGACATTCCTGCTATTCTGCACGGGAATACTCTTGCCACCGCCGAAAGATGATTAGGCCTACATCTCCTTCTCGCCCAGGTCTACCGATGACGGTACTGCAAAAGGACGAGCACAAATTTTATCAACTTCTACATTGGAAGATGCAGCAATCCCTCACAGGGATACCGGAATATTGCTACATAGCAAACAGCATAAGCCGCGTGGACGGGAACCGCTACAGTAAAAAAATAATCAAAACAAGGGTTTAAAATATGAACGAGATGAAACTCACAACTACACTAGAGGGGCAAAACAGTAATTTACTAAAATAAACACACCCGAAGCGGGAATTAAGTATGATTACACCATTTAAAAAGATGAAAAACACAAATAATTCTGGCTGATGTTCACGCCATGATGTGCCAGAATCAAACAAGGTCAAGTGAAAGTCATGCCTAGAGGATATAGGCCGGCATATAGTCGTAGCTACTTGATGCTAACAGTTAGAATTATGTCTGTATTGTAACAATATAGGAAGTAATATCCAACAATTAGTTTAAAAATAAATATACATATGCAGTAATAAAGGAAGCATATTATCATCAATTTAAGTTAAATTGACAAACGGAAAATCTCCTTGAATATAGTTCACGTATAAACAGACATGATTAGATCATGCTCAAAGTTGGTCACATGATTTCACACACAAATTGTTCGAAAATAATGTAGTACAGCTTTACTATAAAAAAATTTCATGAAACGGTTAGGAAGTAACTAACCTACACCCAGTATGGTACAGTTAGCATACTTCCGTCTTGTGGACATGCAAACTTTTACAGTTGTTACAATACAAGTCTGGTAACTTCAGTATACATTTGTCTGTTTTATAAAACAGTTTAGGAGTGCTATCATGAATATCTGGGAAACAATTCTACCATACCTACTGTCTTAGCGCTCCTATACGCCCGTGTGGGAAATTTACAAACTATTTTTAGGGTGTGCACACAGTTTAATGGTTGAAATAATTTTTATAAAGATAAATTACTGTTATTACAATTCCATAGATGACACTGAATTGAATAATTAGTGTTGGGGAAGAAGTAACTTTGCCAAAAAATAGGGTCTATTGACAACTAAAAATTTATGAACTAGACGAAGGAAAACAAAGCACAGAAAGCATATGCCAACAAACGGCTCAAGTGATTCTTTACAATAAAACATTCAGAAAGAACCACAGAACAAAGTATTTCAGACATTTTATTATCTCACATCAAGCAATAAACTTGATCCTGATTACAGAATAATGTTGGCCACTCATAGAAACAGCAGTTCATGTACAAGTAGTTGAGGACAGAGTGTATACAGGACTGTGGAGTTCAGCCGGCTGGTCGTTGAACCCGCAGAATTTCCGCGCCTCTATTTATTGGCTATTCGCGGTAACATAACGATGGCTTAGAATGAAAACCCCGTAACTACAAAATTTAAAATATTGTAAAATTTTGGATGGGAAAAACCAAACGTTTTGACATTATTCAAAACTTTTATTTTGCAAGCAAGAAATAAAGACGCCTTATTTAAATTATGGCATTGGGTAAATTTAAAATTGCTGGTTACTTTTTTGTGCTAACTTTTGGAGACAACGTGAGAGTTGGAGTTACGAGGTTTTCATTCTAAGCCATCGATAAGTACTAGCTTTAATTCATTTTACTATTCTATAGTGACTATAAACATACCAGAGTTACGAGCGCCTCATAACACACGCTTTATATTTGTTGCAGTGTGATTCAAATGCGTTATTATTGAAACTACTCCAGACGTGCACACTGAGACAATGTACGGGAAGGTAAGGTACTTCGAACAAGGGCTGAATGTCACTGTAACGACACCATGCGCATTAAAAACCACTATTTCAAAGCCCTTCAATGTATCTCTTAAGGCCACCGTACTTTAAAATATACTAACCAGATGTATGACAAACTGTGGTAGAAACGTGCAATGAACTTTACTACAGACTTTCCCTCAGTTAAATTATATTGTTCTGTAGAAAAAATATGGATAGGCGGGAATCTTACACGCTAGTTGAGCGCTTCGCTCGTTGGGGCGATGCGGAATTGGCGCGAGCTTTAATGTTGTCCTTATAGCTCCGTCACTTCTGAGACTCTAAGGAGCAGATAGGCAGCGCACTTAAGAGGGCGTGGTACATAATTCAACGTTAAAATCATTATTAATCTACTACTGTAGGTTTCTTGAAGCCAATTTGCGAAAATTAAACAATAACATTTCTAGACAATAGTTTTAGCCAACGTTTTATACAAAATAGTTTCCAGTGTTACGAACTTCTGAGGCACAATCTCTGACGCCGGAACTTCGTGTATTTCACTGCAACGAATTAGTAATTGTGGATAAATATTTACTCATAAATTTGGCAAATACCACTACGTAGGATTGTCATTGAGTATTTGTCCATATTGGCTTCGAAAAAAGCGTGGAAATCAATTGGTGTTTTCAGCGTTTATTTATCTACCACGCACTCGTAAAGGTTTTTTTTCCCCTTTTTGTCTCGCTATTCACTAGCGAAAAAGAGACGAGTGATGTTGCGATGCTGGCAAGCGCATCTAGAACATTTTCGATTCTATGCGCGAAGCCCAGAAACTGCATGATGTGATTTTGTAGCACTAGTTTTCCCATTTTACTTCAGTGATGATCCTGTAATGATATGGGTAGAGACGGGAAAAATTCGTGGGTTCACTGACCTGTAGGTTAGCCTCCAAGAATGTATGTTTACTGAAGCATATAACAGCTGCTCATTGGCTGCTCGCTGTAGGTCTACATTTAGTTGCTTCTTTGTTATTGGCTAGGCGCCGTGTAAGAGGTATCAAATAAGTAGGGACCGAAATATTTCGCTAATTCAATGACCTGCAGGTTGGAATCCATTGTACTATGCATACTCAAGCCTCTTCTATTCTTTCATTGTCTGCTGTTTCAATGAGTAGCAGCTAGTTGACTAATAGTCGGTGCTTGAGTATGCAAAGTACAATGGATTCCAACCTGCAGGTCATTCAATTAGCGAAATTTTCCAGTCCCCACAAATAATCCAAGGGCCAACTGCGAAAATTACACGTCTTACAGTTACTTGAAGTCTAGCTTGTGCCTAGACGAAAACGCGAATTTTTAAGGTCCCTAGTTATGGGTGAAGTGCGTAGTACAGACCAATGTATGCTTCTATACCTTTTTCTGCGCATCTGGTTGGAAATTATCTAATTGCAGCGGTCTGAACAAACCGTTCTTTGGTCCTCAAAAACATATTTATAAAAGTGATACAATACATTTTATAGATGGTAACGATGGCCAAGTTTGAAAGGAAAACAACACAAAATTCCCAGTTTTGAGTAAAATACACGTAGAAATATTTCGGTTTCTTCGAAAAATCTGTTAACTAACATATTTGGTTGGTGTTAATTTTAAGCAAATCTACATAGGTAGGGCTAGGAATAATTTGCAAGTTCAACGACCAACATGCTAGAATCCATTACCCTGTATATACCGAAGCCCTACCATTTGTCCATTACTTGCTACTCATTCAGACAACAGACAATGAACGAATAGACGGGGCTTGAGTATTCATAGGACATTGGATTCTAGCATGTAGGTCACTGAACTGGCGAATTTCTTCTAGTTCTATACGTAGGTTACTACTTAAGGTGTTAAAAATGTTTAAAGTCTGCCTTTGCTAAAATTATCACACTTTAAAATAAAATAAATTCAATTTCTAGTTCTTTACTGGCAATCAGAATAAACTGTCATGTTATTAAAACAAGGGAATTTACGTGTTGTTTTTTTTTTTTTCAACTGGGTAGAGTGCACTTCTGTCTATATGTTGGTGAGTCAAACTAAAAAATGGAACTTTTTGAGTTGTTTTCCTTTTGAACATGGGCCATCGATAACATACGAATAGCTTCATTTGTTTTCTACTAACAAATCAGATAACAATAATTTATAATATGCTTCAACGCAGTTCATGCGTCAGAGGAAAGTAACTCTTAATAATTAAACACAGAATGTATACCTGAACTCGGAAATGGAAGACTTGAGGCCACACCCTAAAAACACTTTCTTCGCCGCAACATATAGATCGTTAAATATGAGCCACTGCAAAGTACCTTCACAGCAAAGAAAATTATGTTGGAAGTTAAAACTACAAGTGTTGTTTTATTTTATTCATAGATTTTTTTTTAAACTTTTATCTTGATAAAAAATACTTTATCGAACCCTACCATAATAATTACAATAGTAAGGCCATTTTTCGTTATCATTACCTTACACGTTAAACAAAAATTTTACTTAAAAGTTTGTATTTCGATAAAAAAATGTTTACAGTGCAGAGTAAAACTCTAATTTTCATTATTATACTTTCCAGTTTATTTTCAAACGTTCAGGCTATGCGTGTAACAGCCAATATTTTCTCTCAAGTTGCTCGAGTACAGGGTTGTTATAAATTGTTACAGAGGTAGCACTTAAGTTTGGCGGCTATATGCGCTGCTAGACTGATGTTATCAGGAAGCTGGTGTGCGCCACTACGCAATATCACCATCTGTTTACACTCGCCCCGCCAGCAATCAACCAGCGACGAGAGAGCAACATATTAAATTATGTAACATTTCGCCCGTCGGTGTCGCTTACCCTCCCCTCCCATTTCCCCTCTTCTGCCCTCCCCCCTCCCTACTTCAAACAGCCTCTGCAAACACACACCTGTGACCCCATTGACCGAGCGTTCACTTCTAGCCGCTCGCTGGCACTGGGAACTGTGAGCTCAGAACACTTGAGACTACAGAAGCGAAACTTCCGTACTTCTCTCCAACTCCAACCATCGAGCGGGTGTTCTACCAGGGTTCATACTATAACTGTGTCAAACGTTTCACAAGTAAACAAACCCTTTTAATAAAAATAGAAATAGAGTAACTAATTTGAAATATGCATGTGCGTAGGAATGTATAGGCTACTCGGGACAAAGTGAGCACTAAGAACTTAAACTTTGAAAAATATCACAAGCCGTTATTGCATATAATTCAACATTTACAATTGTTACCTTTATACTTGTATGGTTGGCAACGGATTAACCAAATATAGTTTCGTGTATACACAAATTAATGAACTAAAATCAGTTGAAATAGACTTACATGAATTTTATATAAATAGTAAATATTTTGCTTCCAACGTAATTTTAAATTTTTATTTTGTACAATATATTAATTTCCTTATTTTAAACGCAATTTGTGACTAAATATTCCGTTTCGGAAATTTTCGTATCTCTCATAGTTTTTGTGTAATGAATCGTAAGTAAACGTCAAAATTTGCACTATACGGTTTTATGGACGCCACTAAAACCAACTGACACACCAATTCGAAAAAAAATTCACATCGTATAACAATGTTGTAGGCTATGATTTGACATACATAAAAACGAAAAATAATATGTTTCTGTATTTTTAAAAAAATTATTGAAATTCAAATAATTCATTTCAAATTCAGCAGTTTTATTAAACACATAAATAGTTCATTTTTTGTTTTTATCTATGTCAAATCATAGCCTATAACATTGTTATACACTGTGCATTTTTTCGGTTTGGTATGTCAGTTGGTTTTAGTGGCGTACATAAAACCGTAAAGTGCAAATTTTGACGTTTACGACTAATTACGCAAAAACCATGCGAGATTCAAAAATTTTTTAAAAGGAAGATTTAATAACAATTTATGTTTAAAATAGGAAAATAAGTATCTGCTATAACTCTTACGATATGCTTTTTTAAACAAGGACTGCAGACTACAAAAAATTCATTATTAAAAAACTATATTATTGTTTGTAACTTCATGTGCGGTGGGTATGGTACAAATATAAAAATAAAAATTACGCTGAAAACTTAGGTGGCCGCGCCCTTAACTATACATGTTCATACCGACGACACAATTTATCTTACACGCGCAAAAAATAATTGACGTGTCCAGAGAGTATAGACATTTCCGGCTGTTAGCAGTTACGTATGGAAATATACGAATTGGCTAAAAATAAAATTTTGCAGGGCTTTTTAAGAGTGCAGACTTCAATCCGAACCACCCGTACGTATGCATGTAAGTATGTACGAAATTAATTATCAGGACAAAGCATTGTCGTGTTTTGATGGAAGCGGTATTAGACTCGAATATACACAATAATTAGGGTGCAGTGGCATTCCTGCAGAAGTGAACGGGTAAAAATACATTGGCATTACTGAAGTAGTGTTTCTTACTGGAAAATTCATTCCTGGACTCTTGAACACCACTGGATAGTGATATACCTGAACCGACTAGTCTAACGCTTAAACAATCAACTCAGAGCCGTGTACAGTCACTGCTAAGTACCACTTTTGTTGGAACATGCCGAGACTTCACCCTCGATATGTATTCATACATGTCACACGTACACATGTCTATCTCCACAACCCTCTAAGTGTCTATACAACATTCATGCGACCAAATAGCATGATAAATATCATATTTGAGCATATCGACAAATAGACCATACCAAAAAATAACCAACAAAGAGAACAGTAATTTAAGTACTGCAATCAAGGTATACATGGTTTGGAATAAAGTGAGCACTCAAAAAAGCCATGCTAAATTGAAATTTTCAGCCAATTCGTATCTTTCCGCACGTAACGACTAACGACGGGAAATGGACACGTTACTTGATGTTTGCGTGTGTAAGATAAAATGTGCAGTCGGTAGGAACCTATTTAGTTTGATAGAAAAAAGTTTGTTAGTAATATGTAACACAAATACGTCGAATTCAGTTCGTTTTATTGCAGCATTGTTGTATTAAAACAGGAAAATACACGGAACTACATTCGACAATTCGCTGCTAACCGTATAACGAGTTAGGTAACTGTTCTTAACGTAAAATTATATTCAGTAACTGCTAGTGATTATTTTCAAAGGTTAAATACTTAGTGCTCAATTTACATATCTCGAACAACTTATACAAATTTCTGGGACGTGTTAGTTGTATGTTACAGGAAAAATTATGTAAAATTCATGTTCCTATATGGACTTTTGGAGGATACAGTTCGTAAAAACGTACGATATGAGAAAAGAATATAGGGATGGTGGTGAAAACTGGATAACACCAAGAAAACCTGCCAACCACTGACGTCAGCCAAGTGTAAATATCGACTAAGCCTTACCGAGAATCGAAACCTGAACACCAAGGTAAGAGTTGAGTGATATGACAAGGACATAATTGTCATTCCCTCTCCTTTTAAGGTTCATGTAAGGGAAGGAAGCTACTTTAAAAGTAAATTATAATTCAGTTTAGTATATGAGATAAATAATGCCACCACATACTGAGCTAGAAATCTTAAATGGACAAAATAATCACCACAGAAATTCAACGTCCGATAGCACAGAAGAGAGAAATCTTGCGGATCAGACAAAACATCTAACCAATATAAAAAAATATACATGATATGAATAACGTCAACTGATATTCTACAGGAAAATCTAGAGAATGTCTGACATCCTACAGATGAAACATGTCTTTATGTAACCATTCGCCTCCAACCAAGGCGATTCGAGTTCGGTTACCGGCGGGGTAGGTCCCGGGATTTTCACATGTGGGAATCGTGCAGGACGATGCAGTTAATCGGGGGGTTTTCTCAGTTATCTGATTGCTGAAGTCCTTCATGCACTTCTCACAAACTGCCTGCCAACAGCAGAAGACATATGAGTACTCAGCACCTCGAAATATAGGTTAGTATCAGATAACACAAAATTTACAGTACCCAACTAATCGTAGACAAGAATAATGTATGCTATATTCAATAAAATATAAGTTCATTGACGGGGTAAAAAACTTTGTATACAGTACGTTTCAATAGTGTTGGTCAAAATTTCTTTTGTAATACGTGCTCAAGAACAGACGTACAAAAGTCCAATAAATATGGGTGCGAAAGTTAACAAATTGTGAGAAAAATCAGCACTTTTGTGCTACGAGGGCCGCCAATCAATTCAGAGCACCTGGGTGGTTAAAAATGGCATTGTTAGGGTTGAAGGTTTATCGCGAAAAAAGACGAATGTTTGCTAGACTACCGCTTTCTTACATTACTGTTGAATCACTATTTGAGTGGGCCAATGCTTATTCCTGTCTGCTAGGACTAAACTTCTGTGATTTTCCCGTAAACAGCTACGCTGTGCCACCTCAACCATCATTCTATCATTAGAGACGTGAAAGATTCGTTGACCAGCAGGCTAGCCTCCAAGAATATATGTGTCCTCAAGAAGCATGGCCGTCTTCAGTAGAAGGCCGGAGTCTTGAATGTGGCAACGCTGCATCGGAGACCTGCTGCCAGTGTCTCATTGGCTGCCTTAGTCAGTGTAGACGTGTACACGCCACTAAAGCTGCATCTATACACGTTCCAGAGACTAGGGTGGCCAAGAAGTGACAAGCAGCAGACCCCCGATGCAGTGTCGCCACTTTCAAGACTCCGGCCTTCTACTAAAGACGGCCATGCAGGAAGACAACATCTGTTCATTGGCTGCTAGCTGACATAGCAATACGACATTATATGTTCTCCGTGTACTTGCTTCTTTATTATTATCTCAACTCTCTCCGGGAGGGGTCTAAAAATTAGAGCCCTGAATAATTAGCGTTTTTTTCAGGCACAATCTAAAATTCCAGCATCTCTACTTTCATGTCAGTTTCGCAGTTGGACGATGACTAGGACTCGGTATGATTCGCGAAAAAAATTTTGCAGCAATTAGTTTCAGTGTCTTACGTGCGTACCTGCACCTCTGCTATGTGGTCAGTGATTGGATGCCGTAACATACAAACGTCTGGAGGTTAAACCCGCAAATCACAGACATGTTGTATCACAGTTATCCATGTACCGATTGGCACAGTCAAATGACTAATGACTCTTCACAAAAATATTCTAAGACACTGAAACAAAGTGGGGGAGAAATCTTTCCGCGAAAACTACCGGGCCCTAACCATGACTTATTCTACACCTTCTGAAAGTCTCTGAGCCAATAATAAAAATACAACTAACGCATGCCCTTTTCTCCGTGGAAGCGAGCAGCTAATGAACGCCAGCTGTGTACTATGGTTCACATATATTCTTGGAGACTAGCCTATAGGATATTTAACCACGAATTTTTCAAGTCTCTACTAATATGTCATAAGCCAATTGATGAGGTAACACGAACTTATAACTATTTGAAATCTAGCTTGTGTCTGAAAGAAAACGTGAATTTTTCTGTTCCCTACCTATGACACAAGGCGCAGAACGTTACGCTGGTTTGGAGAATACGCTGCCAGAAATAATTATTCTGACGTTCCACTATCTCTTAGGCATTGTTGAACTTACCGTCACCTGGCATGCCTAATACTATAGGCAGTTCACTTTAGGACCACGCTCTTTACTTCCCCCTCCTTAGTGATATTAATACTTTACGTCTAAACGATAGCAGATATAACAAATCTGTCTGGCAGTTTTGTTTTAAATGGTCATCATCGTGCTGGCTGATTTTTTTAAAGGCAGTAAACACCAGTTTTAAGCTAATTATGTAATTAATGAAATTCTCGTTAAATGACTTTTAAGCCGAAACCGTATAGTTTCTTGCTTTGAAAAAAAAATTAGCTATCACAGCAAAAACCATTTAAACTAAACTGCCTGAGAGATTTTTTAATTATCTTCTCGTTTAAATCTAAAAATATAATTTTCGCAAAAACCGTAGAAACTAATGAGTGTTGCCGTAATGTGATCACTTTCCGACACTTATAGTAAGAGTAGGCTAATAATAATGATGTTGAATAATAATAATTAGAGATGATGGTATATCGCGAAAATGTTTTGTGTCAAAATAGCCTTGAAAACACTGACACAACGAAGCTGTCTGCAGACCAATAACAGGCATCAAATATTACAATATCGGGATTCTTATTGACTCAGTCAAATAGGGCAACAGCTCCACGTACAAGCTAAAGCCAGTAATCTTCTGGTAAGCTGGACGTGTATTGAAATCCATCAAACAGTCAACTTTTCCCGCGATAAACCATCATCTCTAATAATAATATATGAATTGGGGCTTTAGAAGAAAACTTTTGAGTGAGATATTTTGGTCAGCCCTCAACATAGTGGTCTTTAGCGCTGGTGAGGGGCGACATGAGATGAGCATGGAGCAGCGCCGGAATGAAAGGGCGGGGGAACCGGGATATCCCCGAGAAAACCCGCCGACCGGCGCCATCGTCCGACACGAATCCCACATGCGAAAATCTCGGGACCGACCCCACCGGGAATCGAACACGTGTCGTCTTTGTGGGAGACGAACAGTCTGACAATTCGGCCACCTCGGTCCCTAAGAAAAGAAAAATTGTTAGTATTGTGAAATGTTTACGCTAGTTGTTAGATACTTGGAAGTTTTCGTACTAAAAATGATAATGGCTCACAGAAAATTGTAAGCCGTGTTCAGTTTATCGTGAACAACTCATACATCCTCTGCCCTGTTCGCTTTGGATATTAGACGGGTTCAGTGGCCTGCTAACATTCCTGTGTACTCTCAAGCTCAGACCTATAGTCCGTCAACTGATACTCACTGAAACAGCAGACAGTACAGTCATAGCCAGGTTTGAGTATGTACAGGATAGCGCATTCTAACATGCGACTCTGTGAACTCGCAGAATTTTACTTTTACTAACTTTTAGCACCTTTCGCTTTGCGCTACGTTTATTAACGACCAGTGGAATGACTGCGAAATCCATAGGGTACAATGGGTCGAATTGCTGCAGTCACGAAATTTCAGTTCCAACTTCCAATGAGTACGGCCACGATTTTGTCGCGAAAAGATTTTTGCCTCACTTTGTTTCAGTGTCTCACGTGCACATCGGCAGTTCTGTTTCAAGGTTATTGGCAGCGTGTCTTTGTTCAGACACGTTTCTCATTTTACTGCACCAATCAGAATAAGATTATTATGAGTCTGTACGTCTATAATTTGCCAAGGCAAGTGACGGTAAAATCATCCAACCACAGACGATGTAGCAGAGCTGCAGGTATGCACATGACGCAACGAAACCAAATGTTGCAAAAATCTTTTCGCCATAAAATCGTGGCTCTACCAATGAGTATTTTACCTACAAATCTTCTACGATCTCGTGGTTTGAAGTTACTTCATCAAACACCTGGCATTGATTTATGATTTGGTATTTTTTTATATTCCGTATGGTAAGTCTTTTTGCAATCAGATTATAACAGTTTACGTATGTTACTGAACCAGAACGTATATTTTTGTTAAAGCGGTCGCTTATCTAGGTTGCGAAGAGACACGCGTGTCACAAGCCCAAAAGGTTCCATTAAAAAAGTATAAACTTTAACGATTGTTTTCGAACCACAATTGTAGCCCTCTACTCATGTTTTCAATAGACCGAAGTGTTTCAGGCGCATGTATGCAACCCGCATTAACTTCATATATATCAAGGCTAATCTTACTATCGCTGTAGCAATAAGAGTGTTACACGTATCAACATTATCTTCGCGTTTTATCAAAATCACAGATGTTCTTGTTTTCGCTGTGTTCTGGAAACTCAAGTATAAGAAACGGTTGCATTATCAGTGTGATACAAAAAAAAATTCGGAAAATTTTGTAGTTAACCATTCATTACACTTGACTTCGGCGAACACAGCGACAATAAAAAAACTGCGTTTTCGATCAAACACGAAGATAATGTTTATACGTGTAATACTCTTACTGCTATAGAGATAGTAAAATTAGCCTTGATTTATATTGGGTTAATGCGGGTTGCATACATGTGCCTGAAACACTTGAACGGTCTCTTAAATCTGTAACTTATGGTAGAATTGTGTAAAAATGATTTTTGGATCGTACATTTTTTACCATTACTTCGTATCCATTCCGGTTGCCAGATAACACAACTTCCCACAGACGCAAAAATCATTACTATGTTACATAGTTATAAACAGTTTTGTTAATATACTTGAATTTTAGAACGTCAACTAGGAAATATAATGACACTGGTAACATCCCAGATTTATTATCCGTCTGCTTCTGATGTCATTCTGCATGCACAATGGACGTCATAAGTTTTTACGTATTATTTTCAACTGGCAGTACGTTTGTTCTTTCCAGCAGTATAAACGTAACATCAGATGTTCGCAAGTTGCCTAACGCAATCTGTTTCAGTAATAACGTTACAGGTCCCGTGCTGTGCATGGAAGTTTTACCGACACATTTGCAATATAAACGTGACAAATCAAACAAATGTTGTCAGTACTCGCAGTTATGTAAATTTACGTAAACATTACTAATGTATTTAAAAACGCTACAACACGTCTTCTTGTGACTAGACACACTACCGTGCACGCCGTCATGAAAGTGTCAGTCGCAAACGCAATGTAACGATTGTAGCAAAAAAAAAAAAAAAAGCTTTTAAAGTTCCGAGAGATGAGATGAAAGAGGAAACTTGTATAAGCGTAGCTATCATCGTAAACAATGGGAACCGAAAGTTTAATACTTCACAATTTTTACAGATCTGAAACTACTAACGCCAAAGTTTATTTGAAATTGTTTTCTACTTTCGTGGAAATATTTGTTGTTTAACTATACAATTGAAGTATTCTACACAAAAGAGCATTTTTAATTAAAAGCACCGAAAATGTAGCCGGGGAAAACGTAGTTTTTTTTTTTTCATCTAGGTAAGCAGACCTGGTTTGCTTGCAGTAAAACTCATTAAGTTGTAATGAAGGGCGATTCTACGGGAGCTTTGCCAGTACCTTGCACTAATAACTGAGATGGGAAAAAGGAAGTTTGGGTATGAACAGCGAACAATGGAGGGAAGAAAAAAATCGTAACATAACCCATATCGCGATTCAAGAACAACTTCAGCGTAATACAGCAGAGTCTGTGAAGGTTTCTGAGTGGGTAGCTAAGGGCTCCTGTTCATTAGCCATTGATCAACTCTTTTATCTGCTTTCTTTCATCCTGAGCGGAAAGGCGGAGAGAGAGAGAGAGCAGTGACTAGAATCAAAGAGCTACACTCTATTTCGAAAATATTTTAGCTGTATTTCTGGGCGTTCCTCACGTGATAAGTGTATCTAATATCCGTTATTTCTCTAGTGCAATTTAGCCCCTTGTTCTGTTCTGGAGACGAGGAGAATGTTAAGTCGAATATCTCACTGCCCTGAGATACAGCGTAAAATTTTTCGCTGCACTGTTACAAGAAAAAAAAATATGATAAATAGTGAAATACTATTAAGGCACATGTACCAAAAAATGCCGCATAGCTATATATGGCTGCAAAACACTGAGAGAACTAAAGAAATTAATGATTATGAACAATTCTTTATTTGTAAAAAAAATTTCATTTTGTTGGTTTGTCACATTTTAACAAGTTATGTACTTCTAGAATACTTTTCTTGGAAACTGTCTGTCAAGAGATGTTTATTGACACTAAACAAATATGTCTATATGTGATGATTTGTTTAAAAATACAAAACAGATGCTTTATATGCTTAACATGCGTGTATGAAAATTGCAAATATTTATATCACTGTTTGAAGTGTTACAAAAAATTCACGGATTAATTTAGGCTACAAAGCTTCAGACTATAATTTGCTGTGTTATCATTATAATTTACGATTGAAGTTACAATAATCTTTCAACTTGCACGTAAGTTTGTAAGTTAGGCGCATTACTTGCGTAAATTAGTTAGGAAGATGAATTAAAAATCTAGGCGAGACATTTCAATAACGTGTTTTTCTGTTTCTAGGCTTGAGTTGTAACACTGACGTATCTAACAGAAAACTTTGGCCTTCTCTATGGCTGCCCTGCATACAAGGGTCACACTATAAGACCTTCGAACTCTACCACGAATAAAGGCATTCCTGTTTCTTCCGTGTGTAAGACAAATATACGTACAAGAGAATGCCGTAACTGAGGGGGAAAGGTAAACACTAGCAACATAAACCTTTGTTTGTATAGCATAGCCACATTGAAGTCCTCAGCCATCTACTAGAGACGATTATGCATTTATCACCGCCTACAAACCACAAGCTCTGTGAATGAAGACGACAGGACAGAGCAAATGCCAACACTGGATGAACGAAATATACAAAGGTCAAGTCAGTATAGTGTGTTGTATATTTGTACCATAATGTATGAAATTCTAAAATATCGTTCCTCAGAAATCTAGCTTGATCAAAAAATGTAAAATTGCCCGCCATTTTGAAAATACGAACAGGGCATAAACTAAATATTTAAAAGTTAAGTCAGGTTACTAAGTTATATTTCTATAAGTGTCCAAAGTTTGGTGAAATTCAATTCACTTGTTCAAAAGTTTTTAGGGGGGGGGACACTCATTCACACACACAGACGAAACTGTTATCTCATAAGCCTTTTTTTTCCTTCGGAAAGTAGTCTAAAAATGCCGTTTGTTCATAGGCCCGAAAACGCACCGTGGCTGTACTATAGGCGGAGGTGATGGTTTATCGCAGAAAAACATGACTGTGTGCTGGATTTCGACATAAGTTCAGTTTACCAGAAGATTACTGGTCTTAGCTTGAACTTGGAGCTGTTACCCCATATTGTTATATTTGTTGTCTGTTATTGGTCGGCAGAGAGTTACGTTATGTCGGAAGTATATCACCCGAATCATACATGTTACAAAAAACTTTTCAGTGGTATGTTGCCACAGGTAGGCCTAAATATCAAGAATCACTACTCATCGTGTACCGGCCAAACTATTAATTTTAGACACATATTTTTCCGATGAAAAATGTTTCTAGTGGCGTTCAAAGTAGTCCTACGTAAAAAAAAACATTTTTGTTAGGTTAGGTTTTTTAGGTTATGTTAGTTTAGGTTAGACTAGGTTAGTTTAAGGTAGATTAGGTTAGTCTAAGTTATATTAGGTTAGTTTAGGTTAGGCTAAGTTAGGTTAATTTACGCTAAGTTAGGTTAGATAACCTAACCTGACCTAACCTAACATTAGGTTAAGTAAAGTTAGGTTACTTAACCTATCTTAACCTAACCTAAACTAACCTAACTTAGCCTAATCTAAACTAACTTAACTTAGCCTAATCGAAACTAACCTAACTTAGCATAAACTAACCGAAATTAAACTAACCGAAATTAAACTAACCTAATTCAACTTAAACTAGCCTAAACAAACATAAACAAACCTAAACTAACTTAAACTAACCTAACAAAAAAGTTTTTTACGTACGACTACTTAGAACGTCACTAGAAACATTTTTAATCAATGAACTATATGTCTGAAATCAGTAGTTTGGCCGGTACACGATGAGTAGTGATTCTTGATATTTACCGTTGCCACAAAACATTTTCGCTACATACCATCACCTCAAACTATAAGACTCATGATTTACAGTGCATGTCGCGCGGAGCTGGCATATCATACTGTGGAATGCTATATCATAAAATTGCTAACGTATAGTTAAATTCTACTCATATGATACGTAGTCGATAATCATAGCTCCAATGACACTTCACTGTATTACGATCTAGCCCTCATGCTCAGTACTGTACATACTCTTAACTGTAGTTCAGAAATGGTAACTTTTCGGACCTACGTTTATGAGACTTCTTCCTCAAAAATATAGTAACATGAAACTGTAATATCCCATATTGCTAACCAGTGGCGGATTGAGGTTTGTTGGCAGGGTGGGCACACGTTTCCAAGGACTGTACACTCCTGTGAACGCGCCGCCGTTTACCAATGACTATGAAATATGTATAGGCTACTTATTATGTAGTGACCATTCAATAATAAGTAGCGCCAGTATATCAGCGTGTCAGTGGCTGTGGAGTCAAACATTCCTGCTTAGAATCTTTGAATATGACTCCTTTATATGCATTAGCCCTCCTCCCTGCATAAAACAAAATTATCTTCTCCAAATGCCTCGTAGATTCGTGTTGTCGATGGGAATGCTGCAGTTATGTTAACCGTAAAGTCTTGAGCTGAGAAACTACGTGGAGGCGTGGTAACATTGTTTTTATCCGCATTAACATTTCCGCATATTTTATCCTCTGTAAATCTACATATTTATAACAGGCAGCTAACAAAGCTGGGCAACACACACCTAACATTAACAGAGAAATGAATACCTTTCATCAGAAATATGTCGGTATATAAATTTCGGTGATGGTGACGGTGACGAAAGAGGCGAAGGGCATCGCCCGATAGCACATGACAGCTTCGGGTTCGTCTCCCAGATTGTTTTAATACATTATGTGGATATCTACAGCTCTGCTTCGTTGTTACTGGGAGCGTGTTATTGTTTGGAGACTCTCGAATTTTACTGTGTCAATCAGAATTAAGTGAAAAACAAGGGTCCCTAGTCATGTTCAGGGCCACGAACGTTTCGCGAAAGTAATTTTACCCCAGTTTTTCAGTGCCTTACGTACACATCTGTAGCTCTGATTCGTGGTTATTGGCCGCATGTCTTTGTGAAGTGACGTCTCGTATTTGATTACGCCAATCACAATAACGTTACTGCAAAAAAAACACGTTTGTGATTTGCGGGAAGAAACTAAGACACGTGTCAGTTACAATTTCCAATCACTGACTAGAAAATACTACATGCAGGCGTGCTTATAAGACACTGAAACAAACTGCGGTACAATTCTTTTCGCGAAAATTTCGTGACCCTAGACTTATTTTAATACTTTTTTTAATCTATCACGGCTGTGACAATACTTGGCTTGTCTGTGTGGAGGACAGACAAACGAATATAAAAAAATCATGGCTGTTGTAGCGATGCTCTGCGAACATCACTAGGTCACAGAATATTTATGAATACAGAAGTGAAATAGCCGGTAGGACGGCTAACTCAGTTATACACGCCATCTTAATGTTTTTTTTGGCCAGAAACATGGAGGGAACACCTAGCACCAATCAGCTTAAGGCGCCCGCCTGGTGGCCGTGTGTTTGTGTGTGTAAGGTACGGCGTCAAGGGCGATGTTGACTTGCTCATCTGGCGCGGTATCGCCTCTACCGCAAGACACTAAAACGGCGTGCAGTGGTATCGTAGGACACTCGCCTGACTGACACTTTCAGTGGTGACCCTATATTTTTATTGGTGGAAAGTTTTAAGTAAAGTCCAATACACCTCTCTATTGTAGTTTCACACGAATTCTTTCAGTAGTTGTTTTCATATAGTAGATTGAAAAAGCCGTTTTTAGCCATTTTGAGGTGCTCTGAAATAGTCTATCTATAATTAATGTAATGTTTTGATACTACTATTCCGAGGTCGTTTGAAGTGTGTGTTCTTTTCGTAAATGCACACATTAGAAATACGTTTAGTAGTTTCTTAGATAAAAGCGTTCAGCTAGCACGCTGCAACGCTGGTTACAAGTTAGGCAGGCGGGCGCCTTAAGGCGGCTGACTTGCTAGCCGGCACCTAGACCAATAGCAGGAAACTTGTTCTAACATGTAGGAGCCAAACAGACACTGGACTGATGTCAACAGTCTCGGTCAACCATGCAATAAGCAGCAAATTTTCGCTTGCATCAAATAAGCGCCACGTAATTTCTAGAGACCTGAAAAATTCACTTTTTCTGTCAGGGTCAAGCTTGAATTCCATCAACCGTAAGTTCGTGCTACTTTCAAAATTGACCGTTGACTTATTTGACACCACCTGGAAGTAGATGAGCCTGGAGTAACAATGCAAGTAAATGCGGGCCCATTTTACTGTGTCAGCGAGCAGCCAATTGACAGCTGCTGTTTGCTTGTATGCACATACATTCTTGGAGGCTAGCTTACAGGTCAGGGAACCTGCGAATTTTTCACGGGCTCTAGTAATTTTAGTCTGTGACTAGTTACTGTACAAAATCTGTAGTATCTGTAGTACGAAGCCCCTCATATATTTGTACTGAATTGCATGACTCTATTCAAACGTGATGAACAAAAAACGAGCTTTAATTAGACCAATACCTTTCATGTCTAAGTCAATTGGGAAGACTAACCAAATGGAATAGCACATGTATGGCGAAAAGCAAAATTTCCGTTGTCATTTGGTAGCATACTAAACTTCACTTTCCCGTACATAACAGAGCATAATCTGCTATTCAGTTGGCCACGAACTTGTATGTTTTGTCATTTACATGTGTTACGTCTTTACATAGATTGGCCTCTCTACCGTGTAAGCATTCTCCGCAGCAAGTCACGACAATATCGGCCAGCGGGATACGTCGAACGTGCATATAGTCACCTGGAGTCTAGTCAGCTGTCAGAAAATAACGCGAATTTTGCATGTGTCTACATATACATCAAAAGTGTAAAACGTGTTTTGAAGCCAAAAAATCAATAGATTTTTGCAGTTAAAATCCTACTTTCTGAACATGACCACAGTCATAGCCATCTTTAGTAGAATGCCACGGTCTTAAATCTGCATCCCTTCCAGGATGGGTACTTTAAACACTTCTTTTGTCTCGCTAAAGGCAGTGGCGTCCCCTAATTCGCAAGTATATAGGGCAGAATAACGAATCATGTACAGCCATTGCCTTTGGAGTGCTAAAATAAGTGTTAAAATGACCCTTGTGTGCAGGGTTGCCGGATCTAAGGCCGCGGCCTTCTATTAAAGATGGCTATGCTACTGTTCACAGTTTTGCCACGTTAAAGGTAGAAGCTTCCCGCCACAAACGGCTGCTATGGCTGACATCAAAGGTTCTTCTACGCCATTTCGCTTCTGGCTGCATGTTTGTTCAGTGGTTGAGCGAACGCCCGGTCACCTTCGGGAGGACGAGGTGGGTGGGCGACGGTCATCCAGTTGGCTTAATTACGGTCGTCACGCCGTCCGGTCGCGTCGCCCCGCCGACCAGACAACGCCCTGTCCGCCATTTATACATTCTGTGAGGGGTTTACAGCCCAGGAAGTCCCAGGCGCCACCTGTATGCCCGCTCGGCAGTATTCTTCCATCAGTGGAGACCCTGTTGCGTCGTGGAATCTTTGAAAACCAGGTTGTGTCACTTCACAGCAGTGCAATCTTCCAAGATGTGAAATGCTTAAGGCCCTGTACCACTGTCAAATTTTTGTCTCTAACTATATTTTTACGAAAAACTTGGAAGACGAAAATTGAATGAAATGTAGTCATCAAATTTTACCGTCAAATTAAGTTGGCTGGTTACTATCAAATATGTTTGAAGACATGTCGCACTGTCAAATTTTGTTGGAGCTATTATCCCATTTGTTTAGTTACGTTTTAGAAAAAATGTAAAAGTTTGGTACACATTTCAATTTAAAAGTTTTTAGTATGTGAATAATGCAAAACAATTTGATTAGGAGGAAAACTTCACGAAAGACCAATAAGTGTAATTTCTCTGCAATAATTCTATTTTTAATTTGTATATTTATGATTGTTAATCAAATTAGCACGGACTGAGTAAGCCTACATTTCAAATATTAGTATATATTAAAATTAAATATTCAACTCTTCGAATAATTTAAATTACAATAAATTGCTTTGTCTTTACCTAAAACTACAGTAATATGTTCCATCCAACTCAACATTGTGCACGAATGAAGGGTACGATATTTCCGTTTACAAAGGGTGTGATTGTGATTGGCTGAGTCATCCAACATCCAATAAATTTTTAAACGTGTTCAATTCGCAAATATTGGATGAAAACGAAAGCCATCAAACTTCTTCCAACAAATATGGCCGCGATAGTGGCGTTTTTGTGACGTCACTACCACCCAAAATTATTTTATCAACTTTATATGAAGCGATTAGTAGGACAAATTTTACAGTGTGAAGCAATGACAAAAAACCAATTATTTCCGCAGTAATATTTCTGCACCTGAATGTTTTAACATCCTACCTACACATCTTCAACTCTGCTTCATGGTGAGTGAAGAGATGTTTTTAACTCTCAGCATCTTGGAGATTCTATCCGCAAATCACAGACGTGTGGTGTCTCAGTAACATTGCTCTGATTGGCACTACAAAATAAATGACACCTCTGCACAAAGGCACGATGCCAATAACCACGAAGCAAAGCTGCAGATGTGCACGTAAAACAATGAAACATGTTAGTGCAAAATCCTTTTCACCAAAAATATTGCCTCTAGTTATTCATCGATGAACGAATGGAGGCAGACATACGAAAATGCCCAAACATCTCATCGTGATCAACATGTCTCAAAGAGAGTTTACAGAACCTTGTGCAGCCAGTAATTGAGTACAGTTTTACAAATGGCACAAACACGCAATTCTTCATCTGTATGATGAGCTTTCCTTGGCCTAGACAATAGGCACTCGATGGTCTGTGATACTTTTAAAACCATTCTGAGCCCTGAAGAACCTACCAAAAAATGAATTACCATGGAATCTTTGTTCTGTACTTTATTTCAGTCACTACTGTCCACTCCAACCCCCGGATGTAAGTACTGTTAAGTTATAGTAAAGAAACTAACAAATAGCAATTTAAGAAAACAATACATATATGTAATTTTAAAGTAATATTTAAATAGAATAATACAGTTCTTTAACAAAAGCTCTTCCGCTGAAATAGATGTTATGTAATTAGTGCGTTATAAATAGTTCACCAGAAGCTTATCTCACTGCCGAATGTTAGCTTACGTAGTTTGCAAAGCTATTATTTTGGAGTTGCTCTTATTTTTATTATTTCATGTGTTTTTTTCCTTAATTGTTTTTCAAACCTACGCTTGAGTCAATAAATTTTATTATTTTGTTGCATACTGTACTATTCCGCCCAACTGCTTGGCTCAGTGGTTGCCGGTGAGTTGTAAGTCTCGGGTTCGATTCCCATCCGAGGAGGAAAATTTACTGTTACTTCTCCGGATTCAGGACTAGGTGTTGTGTGGTTCACCCATCTCCATCCTTCTAACGGCAATGGCGAACCACATTGTAAAAATTCTTTTCCGTCCATTTTCGTAATTTCCGGTAAAAATTTCACCACATACCTCCGTGGATTCACGGACACTTAATTCTAAATCCAACAGAAATTTCCGTAGAACAAGTTTAATCACACGGAACTGAGCCATTTTTACATGTCTATAATGCTATAATTCCATTTCTACATATTTGCAGATTTACCGGTGATGTTATTAAAATGTATACGTAATATTTACATCTGTCTAACCCATAATTTTTTTTCCGTGCAGGTGTCCGTAGCAGACTTGTGGACATATTACGTATGATTCCGTAGTGTATATTTACTACAGACATTTCCGTATTTTACTTTCACGGACACTATTTCCGTTTATTAACGGAACATTTCCGTTAAAATTTGTAACGGTGTACATGAGAGTAATTCAATTGGTACCGAATGCCAGTGGAATTTTTAGTATCACGGTGAGGTGAATCACTTGCGGAAAGGTCACGCTAGAAAATTATAACCTTTGCTTGTTCATTCACCAGTACTAATTCAATAAAAGACGTATTCATAATTTAGGCTGTTTATTTTTAATCTTGTGATGTTTGGGTAAAGTGGGATGATTCGAAAAATGGTGTTTTGTGTAAATCGAAAAAGAACTATTGAACATTTGAGTGGTATATACTTACGTAGGGTACACATTTAATTAATTTCATTACCCTTAAACATTGGAATTATATCCTTCATCGAGACGTAAATAACAGCATGTATAATATGCGTATACACGTAACTAAATTTTCTCATTTCTCGAGTTGTACGTGCCGAAAAAAAAAAACACTTAACTTTAATACCAAACCACTGTCACAGTAAAAGGCAGTCATTATTATAGTTTGTAAATTACGCAGTTTCGTCTGGCGGCAGTCTAGGATTTCTCAGCCGAATGTATGTATTGGTCACAGCTGTACAAACGGGCAGTATGTGATATTCATACGATTTCTTTCCTTATTTACTATTGACATGATGTAATTATATTTCCAAAATACAAACGCTTTCCAAAAATAATTTTTGAAATAAACATGTAAAAGTTTTTGGTCAAAGCCTTTCGGTACTTCGAGTTTTATATAATTTATTAACAATTATATTATTAAATTATAAATGTTACAATATGAGTTTTAGGTCAGTAATAACCGTTTTATAATTAAATTTTCTGTCAATGTTGGGTACCTTGTTAAGCCCGCCCACTTGTCCTTTTTTCCCCATGTATACATTTTTATTTCAGAAATATTAGCGGGTGCACGTACATTAACTCACTAAGTTTCATCGCAATACAAAAAAAAATGGGTAAGGGACATGTACGTACAGAATTTCAATTTTATTTATGTAGCTGATATTATTTATTTGTTCGTAGTTTACAGGGTATTTATAAAAACATCGTAATAATCCCGTAGCAATGTGGGCCCCTTCCAAGATAAAGATAAATATATGTATTTAGATTAAACAGGTACCTAGCCACATAGAATATTATTTAACATGTACATTCTTAACATTGCTGTAACAAGAGATTTGAGGTAGGCAGTGGCTAAAAGATTGTTTATGTGTAAACGTTTTTCGAAATTAAAAGTATTTTTCTTGGACTTAATAATTTTTATGAATGCTAATCAACAAACTACGAAATTTATACGAAAATAATTTCTCTTTGATTATATTTACAGGTACACACAATTTTACACATAATTTATTGCCAAACTAATGTTGCTGGGTACAATTTTTAAATAAAAATAAAATAGATTAAAATGAGAAAAGCCGTTGGAAGGCATAGCAACGTGTATAAATAATTTCTTTGGAATCTTACTCTCATTTTGTTCACATCTAGTTCAAGCTCTTCGCTATTTTTTCACCTATTGTATCATTAAATGTATTATAAAACTGAGTACAAACCACGGTATAGTTTTTGTAAAAGGTTTTTATTGCGTACTGATATCTTAAACAAACATTTTGGGATGCTGAAAAAAATTTTAGGATGATGAAAGCGAAACTTTAATGTTTCAGTAATATTGTTCTAAATAATCTGCATACATTACCATTTTGCAAAACACCGCTGGATTATAAAGTACGCTGTAAAAATATATAAAATAATTTTTAAATATTGCACTTAACTCACCAGCCAAAAAAAAATATATTTTTTTTTTTTATATTTGTAATGAATGATATTTAATATGTAAATGTGACTTTCATAGATATTTCCATTCAATTAAAACAGTGCAATATAATTTTTCAAAAATCTGGTTAAAAAGACAATTTCACTATGAAAACCTACAACAGAAATAAGACCATTTACGGCAGTATAAAACGTAAAGATAAACTCAATAAATAATATAATACTCGTTTAATAATCATATATTCATATCCTTTCTTAACTGTAAGAATTGCGTCAATTTTGCTACGTTCAAATTTTTTTTTTTTTTTTTAAATTCTAAAAAATGTTTATGTGGCTTTAGAAAATTCATAATTTTTGTCCTTATTAAGTAGAATTTTTTAACATTCGATAATTACTCCGTGGCCTTTGTTATAAAAATATCTCATTTTTACTGCAATCGATTTTCTGTCAAACTATCACAAGTAAAAATATTTTTTGAATAAATCAAATTTTACCTACATTGTATCCTTTCGCTGCTCATATAAATTGTCAAACTGTGTTTCTTGGCGGTATGTGATCGAAGGTGTCAAGTTTCTTGTACCTTTCACGCCAACCTCTAAGTTTACAAAAATCTGTAAACCGTGTCGTAAGGTGGTTGCTGAAAGCTGCAACCTGCCCTCACCTGAAGAGATCCAAGAAGATCGAAACACGGGTATGTCATTCTTATCCTTGGACGGCCTTACGGTTAAGATAAGATTTGGGATTTAACCAATTGCTATATTCCCACCGTAGCGGGTGGTGTATCGAGCGGAGCTCACTACGTCCTAAAGATATACCCATGGACATGAAATTACCAGCTGTTTGGTCTCCGACCGATTCTCACCTCTAACGGGTGTGGTTTCCGAGTTGTTGAGTCCCAAACGGTCAGGGTATCAGTATATTGCTGGTCTTCCTGTACCGTTATGCTTTGTCATGTTCGTTTCGACTTCAGAGATGGTTCTGCATCTCATAGTCTCATCAGGTGTGCAATTTAGCACACTACGATGTTTGACTGATCTCTGAATAACAGAGGTACGCTGTTTCTTGTTAAACTGTGTTTCTTGGCGGTATGTGATCGAAGGTGTCAAGTTTCTTGTACCTTTCACGCCAACCTCTAAGTTTACGAAAATCTGACACCGTTTACAGATTTTCGTAAACTTAGAGGTTGGCGTGAAAGGTACAACAGACGTGACACCTTCGATATAAATTGTCGTTGAATATAACCTAGTTAAAAGCAATAAAGTTCTAGTTATGTAAATATCCAGAAATATTAACTATTTTGTATACTAATGTAAATATAATTAGGCCCATCAGTTTCATGTGCACGTAGCGAAAAATTTTTATAGTAAATATTCCTATAAAATTTTCGTACATATAATAAGAACAATTTACATTTGCCTGTCAATAGGCCTTAAATTTCTTGACCAGTACAAAAGACAAATTGAAAAATATAATTAAATTTTTACTTACTAAAAAGGAAAAGAAAACCTTCGTTTACCTAAAAATAACCGAAGTAGGCTCGAACCTTTGACCACTTTGTTATATTCTGCCCGCCTTGCTAATAACAATCATATCACGTTGCATACAGATAAATGAAAGAGGACTAGACGGAATTCAAATTAGATTTTGGCATTTAAAAGCTTTTTTTTAAACGAGAATTGTTGTGTTTCAAAAGCAATAAACTTCAAATTTAGGTAACATTTAAATAATGTTTAGAGTACAAAAACGTCCTATATCGTATCAAATTCTTTCCAGGTTAAGTAACTTATCTAAAGAACTGCGAGTTGTGGAGATTAAACTTATCGATTTGTGGTTAATATTTTCGGGGTCTGTATTCTGCACGTAATTTGGGTTTGCATTACTAGAAGTAAACAACTTATACCCATACAATCCTCTTTTCTAGTATGTTTATTGTTTATGGCTTTAAAATACTTCCGTTTTAACAAATTCATTGGCTCCCTTCGACTCACAGTAGCCTATACATAACATTTTAAACTAATATATTTATGTATTTAAAACAATACCCTTGCACATTTCATATAAACCTTCGTATGTTTGTATGGACATGCATCACTTTTAAGCTGTGTGGACATACAATTATAGGTTCAATTTCATTTAGACAATTATTGAGAAACTTTTCAACAGTTTAGTAATGCCAAATGTGTAGGCTACATGACTTACATCACAGTCTTTCTTGAAAAAAAAAAAAAAAAAAAAAAAAAAAAAAAAAAAAAAAAAAAAAAAAAAAAAAAAAAAAAAAAAAAACCAAACTAAATACAATTTAAACATGTTTTTTCTTGAGTTTTAAGGCGTTTAAAATTTTCACTATTTCTCTTAATTCGCTAACTTTTTAAGTCTTTAACATCTAATAAATACCATTTCAAAAGTAACTCCTCTTGTTTGATTTTCAAAATGGCTAACCGGTTACTCTAACATTCACTTCAAGTAGGCCTAGATATATCCACATATGATGGCATATTAAAGAAATTATTTTAGGTTTGTATTAGAGCTTGGCTTAGCTAAATGGGAAAAAATTATGAATGTGTGCAATAAATCGCATATTACAATTATTTTTACTTATAAAACAAATAACAAGAGTGTCCTCTGACTAATTTTTGACTACTCGAAAACCCATTTTCAACCTTCCATCTTTGCACTACGTAATTCTGAGAACGTACTTGAGATATATTTTAAAAATTCTAACATGAAAAACTTTCTTATTTGTAATTGGAAATCCTATTTTTTTTTAAGTATTTGTGAACGCATGTTTAATACTTTAGATAAATATCCCTTTGTAATTTCGGCTTTCAAAAATTTTGCTGCAATAGAGTACTTATGGTAGACTTTTTTTGCGTCTATATTGGCCTAACGTTGAAGTATTTTATACCTTGCTTACAGTTCAAAGCTGGGATTAATATGTTTACTATAACCTATACAGATTAAGCTGTTCTGGTATAATTTTATCTTTGCTGCATAAGACAAAAAAAAATCAATTTGGCTATGTACTATTCCGGGAACTTGGCTATGCAGACATTCTGGAATAAAAAAAATACTTGTATAAACTATAATATCCGGTAACAACAGTAAACTACTTTCCTAATTTTTGTGAGTGGTAAATACAATTGAGTTCGACAAGTAAAATGTTTATGCATTGCAGTATCCGCATCATAACCGTACGTACAGCTATTTTCTGGCTCACATCCAAGTTGGCTGCGTACACTGTTTCGAATTTCCTTCGAATCTCCAATATTCCTCTATCTTAACCAAAGGTCCAATATCCGGTTGGAAGAAAATGCTAACCCTATTTCCCCTTTATTTGCTATCGTATTCGACCCAACTGGGAATCAACATCTGTGTCACGAAATACATGTTACAAACATGTGAAGAGGTGATACTTTATGTTAAGTTCATTCATGAATACATATAGGTGTGTGAATGTATGTATCACAACGTCTGGCCTGAAGTAAATTTTAAAGGAGGAGCAAGAACATTTGAACTGTGTCTAAACATTCTCTCAGTAAATAAGAAAATATAAAAGAATGCGAGATGAGGGAAATCTACAAATTCGCTAATTAATTTATGTCTGCACAAAACCGTAAACTTTTAAAAACTTCTCCATTTATTTTGTGAGTTTTTTTTTTTTTTTGCCCACGCAGAATTTACACCATGTCATTTGAAAATTGTTTGAGGTCTAGTCTCGTAAGTTAGTTTAACCATGCAGGTCATATGAGCTAACCTGTGATCGTAAAATAATTCCTGCAATGGGTTGGTATCATAACCTAAACTATTTATTTGGACAGGACGTCATTCCGAGTGAATTATTAGTAGTTTCAGAAAACCCAATAGTAAACAAAAAAAGACAATATTTGTTGTTGTCATAGATTATATGTATTCGACAATTCCGTAAAAACGGATATCGTCATGTCCAAAAACATGACAATAAAACAATAAAACGGCAAAACTAATTGTATGCACTGAAAGAAACGAATTGTTGTAGGTACCAAAATTCGATTGAAATAGGGACAACAGTCCAGTTTGTTTGTCGGTACTATCTGCGTTGTTCCTACAACAACCTGTTCAGTAGAAGTAACAACATGTTTTGTACAATAAATATGATGTTTACTCCTTCTACAGAACACATTGTTACTGGAACAATCTAGACAGTAACAGAAACCTAACTGGACTTTAGTCCATATCTTGACTCGAGCATGGTACCTACAAAATACTATTCTTTCAGTGAGAAAACTCACCATGAATAAGAAAAAAGACAATGACCACACAATGATAAGAGACTCGAGTGGCTGTGAACACAGACGAGATGACAATGAAAACACGAACTAAAAAGTTGCATTCTTCCCAGGACGCCAACATAGATGTTTCGACCACGGTGATGTCTGTCTTCAGGCGCATGTACGGACGAACCAACTACAGCAGACACACACCTTTACAGATATGCTTATATTCCATTCCAGAATTCATTTGTATATTTTTTATGTATTTATATTTTTGTGTTGTCTTTCTGGTAACGAAATTATTCCTTTCCGGAATCATGCAGTTGTTATACGTACGAAATGTAATGAATTTATCACATTTCCTTTTACGTGAAGTAAAAATCTATGAGAAATCCTTAAAATCCAGAAAATTATTGCCTATTAAACAGCTTTCTTAACAAACTTTTATTAAAGTCGATATTCAGTCAAAACTATAAAAAAACCTAAGTTTTCAAAAAATTAGGCTATATAATGCAAATAATAACATTTCCCTATAACGGTTCTGAGATATCAGACCCCATTCCGGATTTCAAAAATTAAACTTGCAAAAACAGCTAAAACAAGAAACTGCGGCCTTAAGGAGGCTGCCTAGATGAGTTGTGTTTGTGTGTGTACGTGTTTGTGTATGCGAGACACGCTTGATTCAGCGCTAAGACAGGATGTATGGAATACAGTATTTACTACACACGCAAGCTACTCTACTGTGTTGAAGTAATACTATTCTTACATTTACAACGTGATACAGTATTGAACATGTGTAAAATTCAACGCATATATTTATATTAATGTTTTATATGTTTCGTTGATATTTTGTAAGATAGGCCAGTCTGAAAATTCCGTTTTTTTTTTTTTTTTAATTTTAAAGAGTTCGAAAAAATATTTTTCTAATCGTAAATATTTAGCTTATAGGGACGCAGTTAAAGTATATTCTATTCATAGATAAATAATATTTCTTAACTTATAATTTTTGGGAGGTGATTCCTTATCAAAATGAGAACATAGTTACATAGTGTGCAGTTATGGCCTAGCGATATTCAACAGGAGAAATTCACCTTTGTAGATCAGATTTTTAAATGAACGGTTATTTAACTAACAGAACCAAGTGTCATTCTTTAATTTTTTGGTTTATGTACACCAAGTACATAAGGAACCTTTAAATGTTGCTTAGAACCAATAGCCATGTGCTCAGTGCTACATTCAGAAATGCACTGAACCAACCACCCCACAAACAACTTAATTTTGCAAGCTGTTGTTTTTTTAATTTTAGGGATAGGTTTTGTGATTTCGTTTAGGTCTATATAAAAGCCGTCCAAATTGTATTCTGTCTAAATATCCTAAGCGAGTTACAGATTAATTTAAGAACTGCGGCTAAGGATGCATTTTTCAGTGTGCAATGTGCATTTACATGCTGTCCGTGTTTGCAGTGTAGGTTATGCCACTGACTAGCTGTACAAAAGTTTATCTTGTAAACGGAACATTCTTGTAAAATAAGATAGGAAACACACCTGTCTATCTGTATGTGTTAATGGTAAACATTTCAACCTTAATTATAGACTATAATCCATCTTTCCCAACTCTATTGCCTTATATCTATCCTATTCCATCTAAATCTAGTCTGGATAAGTAATTTTACTGTTTCAAATCGTAATATTCCATACAGTCTCGAATGAATACGAATATAAATGTTATTCTAAGAACTTAAAATATTCTGCGTACTTTAAGAAGATGTGTTCTGTTTGTTACTACGTATTTATTTTGTTTCGGAGTCTTAATACTTAAGAGGTCGCTTCAGGAACTACTAATTGTTCTGCGTTAACATAGTATACGTTTGTTTTTCTGGAATAGTTCCCGAATCCCTTGCGATTGAATGGATCCATTGTGAATCCGCTTAACTATTTGTGTACCAATCGCAAACGTTCAATGTCATAAAATCGAAATTCCTACTGGCAAGTATAATTTTCATATTCATACGGCAGTCAAATATTAAAACAATATCGTCGTATATGTTTAAAGTTAATTTAATATATTAAGCGACCACCTGTTACGTGGCTTAAATGCGTAACAGTGTGTTAGGGAAAAATTTATTAATTAATTTACATATAATTATTTTTAGTTAACGAATATACATAATAAAACTCTTTTAAGTCACACCTCATACGTCACTTATGTATGTAATATAGTTGCAATAATGTACTACTGTATTATTTTATTTATCAAGTATAATCATGTAGTTGGCCTACGTGAGCTTAAAATCTCAGTCAAGAAAATGCAAAATTAAAAAAAAATCTTTAAATACATTGATGGTATGGCCTAACATTTTAAAAATGTATTTTTCCTGTAGTATATTTTCGTTGGCGAAATAGTAACATAGCTTTGCATATTGTACATTCTTATGTGAAAATTTAATTTAAATAGATATTTGGTATGTGTTTTGCATAAAGTAAGAGTAGCTAAAGATTTATAAGCAATTTCAATCTATTTATATATTTATGGTTTCAACTAAAAGGCAAAATATTGTAAATACTATTTAAAACCAAAGTAGAAAATATTGCCAAACATTTATATACGTGGCTGTTCTACAATTGTTGTCATCAGTCTGACTCGGAATACCTAAACTAAACCGTTTTCTATGTATTCATTTGTAAGCGTTTTCCACTTAAAATTCTATTTACCTCATGTAAATCCTATTTTTTTTTGCAATATCGATCCGGGTCCAGGCGGCGTGAAACAGACATTTTGCCAAAAAATAATAATGATATAAATAATTGTTACTATGAAAAATATGTAGTTTATAAAGTATTTTACAAATTTATTACGTTTAGGTACTATACTCAATGGTATTACAACAAAATAATTTATGTTGCATTCTTTATAAGTTTTTTTCTGTCAGTGTTATTGGCGGTTATAAAATAAATTTGTTTTTCACATTTATTCCAATGCATAGGGCGACGTCAAAATCCTCATTCACGAAAATAATTAAAGGGATGGTGTTATTTTTTTTTTAACTAGTGTGTACTCGACCACTATGGCATTCCCGGCTGAAGCTCTAATAAAAATAGCGTGATAGACGTCACGACATGCGCGACGCGAATAAAATTATTCGTCAGACAATCAACAGCAAGGCTTCGATGACATCATCGCGAGAAAAAAACGCCGGTCCGACGCACTACACGAATATAAGATATTTCGTTGCAGACGACACCGCGGTGAATACGTATTCGTCTCGCTTTTTATGTTTTTTTTTTTTGTAACGAATTTTCATGTTAGGTGTTTAAGTGAATACGGAAAGAAATATTTCGCGATGTCAGTCACATTCATGTTGAGATCCAATTTTCTTTGTGTTCTTAAATTTCCACTATACTGCTGATGTACAAATACTTGGTTCTTAAGTGGTAATATTAGTTTTAGAGCATAAACCATAAATGTTTTCTTGTAGAACCAATTCAGCGAATATGTTCATCACCAAATTTGCGGTAATTTTTTTTTTGTTAAATTCGATTTGTAAACAGTGATAAAATAAATCAGTACTACTTGACCACGACTACTAGTCCTCCAGTGAGGTGTAGAAGCGTGGTGCTAGTGGTAGGTAGACATGTCGCGGGGAGGGGAAATGTACTGCACCTGACATGAGTTCATGGCACATGGTTACTAGAGACGTAGCGCGGCGAAAACCGAGGCAGCTGCCTGTTCCACAGTATTATGGCCGGTGCTGTGGTTCGCCACACTAGTTGCGTGGTTGTCAAGGACAACACAGCGGGAGCACAGACTAAATAGTAATACAGACGTGAAATGACGTGGCAGGTCGTTTGTTGTGGGCGAGCTTCGCCGCTTATTGGCTGCCCGAGGCTGTTGATACCAGCCCTGTGTCTGGTTCCTATGCATGATACTGCAGGTTTTCTATTGGCCTGGCTGCCGGCTAGCAGGGCAGTCTCCTTACACTGATTGGCGGTAGGCGTCACCGCCATGTTGCTGGTCAGGGACGCCATTTTGCTAGCGCGTGTGACTGAGTTCGCTGTCCTACTAGCTATTTCACTTCTGTATTTCTAAATATTCTGTGGCGGTAGTTCGCATTTTTCCCGCGGGGCTTGTCGTGGTCGAGTATTACACTAATGTTCTCTACCGCTCTTTACGAATTGTATTTGACAAGTTATGCAGGTTTAACGCAAAAGTGTTCAATAATTCATCGTTAAATTGGTTCCACCAGAAAACATTTTTTTATGCTCTCAAATATATGTCGCGACTTGAAAACCAAGAGGTTGAACATCGGTATATAGTGGAATCTTAAGAGGAGTCCTCGACATGGACGGCTTTGCAGAGTGTCACGCCATTTCTTTTTACGCGTAACCGCTTAAGGTATTCATATTGCGTTTATCTACGAAAAGAACACAAACATGAAATTATGTTTCTATGTATTTAGAAATTCAGTACGCTTGTTAGAAACGTGATTTTCGGGTTTCTCAAAATTGTTAAAAACAGTTTTTTTTTTTTTAATAGACTGCTGTAACTCCGAAAATATTACCTGAATTCGTATAGTACAAAAAAGCGAGAGGCATGCGTTTGTATTTACTTAACACGATTCAAAAATAAAATGTTGTGGTCACCGCTTAAAGTCACGTATGAAAAAGACTGCAACAAAAACCCAGCACGCCAGTTTGGCGCGCTGTGAATAGAGGCGATATGCTTCTCGTCAAGCGTGGGACACTGGCTCTTATCGCCACGCTGTTCCCACGCGTCAAAGGTGGAATTTCAACACCGGCGAAGATTCCTCTTAAGCCACAACAGTTTATTCATTGATTGCTAATTACTGAAACAGTAGCATGAGCGAATATATGGGGATTGAGTAAATATATAACAGAGTAATATAGCATGCGGATAATCGAACTCGCGATGTTTTACTTTCCCTGTATGTAGATACAAGAAAATTTCGCGTTGATTGTCTGACAGCAGACCGCGTCTCAAATTACTCTATGCTCATCTGACTTGTCTTTTTGGCTGGCGGTTGGTGTGCGAACCCTGAAGGACTTTCTCAACCAATTGTAAGGTCAATTGTAAGATTCCACTATCCGTGTTATACGGTGGCACATAGATACATGGAACTATTAACGCCACGGAGTGTGTTCGGGTGACTACAGGCCAGTGAATTATAGCGTGTCGGCCAACAATAAGGTGGAATTTGCGTATGTCTACCAATAAACGGGAAATTAATATTAAATAAATTTGATTACTTTTTTATTTAAAAAATATTGGATCATACTAATTCGTTCAAAAATGTTTACGTGAAATTATTATAGACTACTGCTGAATGAAAATATTTGTTATTTTTAAACACTTAAAACCGAAAAATTTAAGTAAAATTTTGTATTTAAAAAAATGTTCCCGAAAAATATATTTTTTAAGTATTCATACCTATCGCAATTATTTTCAAAAAAGTTTTATAGGCCTATGTGTGATTTCAATTTGAAAGTGATATCGTCAAAATTGCCCTAATAAGTAATTAATTTAAACTTTTATTCTTCATTTAACCGCTTATCTCTCATACGGGTATTTGTTATTACAGGTGTAGCAGATTTAGACATTTCTTTGATGAAACATTTTTATGGCTGTCATTTATTTATGTCGCGATCGTGTGTCAGTTGCAGGAAATAAGTTGTACTCAGGGAAGAGCGTATTCGTATTGGTGCCAGTTTATAGCCTTCTGGAGAACTGACCAAGATTGGATTATTTTGAAAGATGTCATACGTGATCGATAATAGTCGGGATATCATGTGATGGGATTAGACACTATGACTGCAATATTGGTAGGCGAACCCCTTAAGTGTTGGCGTGACTGGTAGGTAGTTTTACTTACTTTTCATGTGTTTTTTTTTCTGCATCGAGTTCTATAGACATTGAATAATTTAGTGTTTATTTTTAAGTTTCCGCTACTTTAAGCACTTCGTCAATACAAATGTGAGGTTAAAGTAACGGTGGTCTAATAACACTTGCGAAACTTTTTTCTTGTATAAATACGCCTGTGTTTAAATTTAATATATATTTTCCACAAAATATAACACGTATATATATCCTGAAACCAAACCACAAATATTAAACTAACTACTACAGTTTAAAATATTTAGTATAAAACCACCAGCGCATTTACTGATGAAACTCACAGTTCACTTACGACACGCTGTTTGCAAGGTTTTCTGAATACATTTAAGACATGTCTGTATTATTTTACATGAAATAACAATACTTAAAAAGTATACGATAATTATTAGACATAACCGTTTCCCATTTTAACAGACGCATTCACTATTTTTCTGCAAATGACCAACTTTACTTTGTCTTTAGATTTTTAGTTTCTCAATAACGTAAAGTGAATGACTTTACCTTTATCAATTCCCTAAACACCCCATGTATTACAAGCTATCATAAGGCAACTGTTAACGTCAAATGCTAAAATTCAATTCGTGTAACCGCCTTCACTGTACAAATTGACGCCTTTAAATTTCAACTTGTACTTTAGACCGTACGTAATTTTACATTTGGATTATCAGTAGGCACAGATGGAAATTATTAGAGCGTATATAAAACATAATGAAGGAATATTAACGTCAACATAAATATCTGTCATCAATTATTTGAGTATGTACTGCCAATGGTGACTATTAAATATTACATTTATATGTGTTTGTCGCAATGCGTAAAACGTATTTTCAATACAACATGAACTTTATTTGTCTCGACGAGTCTGGCGCAGTTATGTAAATACCGGACTATTTCAAGGATTTTTTTTTTCAGATAAATAACCTATTTGTCGTTATTTTTAAGTAGGGGCCTATTTCTGTCCTAGCCTTGCTATGTTGTAAAAACAGAACACCAATAAAAAAGAGGCGGGGAAAACTTACGGACTCACAGGCCTGTAGGCAAGCCTTAAAGAATAGGCAGGTTTTCAGGATAAAGTGAGCACTGAAAATTTAACCTTTGAAAAATATAACTAGCCGTTACTGCATATAATTCAACATTACCGATAGTCCCTTACTGCTTGTATGGTTGGCACCAAAATAACGCAATATAGTTCTGAGTATTTTCCTATTTAATTACAACAATACTGAGATCAAATCAACTGGACGCGACATACTTTTATTTAACATAATTGATCAACTTTCTTTTATCAAACTATACAGGTTACTACCAACTGTACAAATTATCTTACACGCGAAAACATCAAGTGACGTGTCCAGAGAGGTCAGACAATTCCCGTCGCCAGCCGTTACGCGCGGAAAGATACGAATTGGCTGAAAACAGAAATTTAGCAGGGCTTGTTGAGTGCTAAATAATTCCGAACTGCCTATAAGGAAACTTATTGCCTATACACCAGGCATAAATACTCAAACAGACAGCAGCTGCTTATTCACTAGTTCAGCGCACTTCAAGAGGTGCAAAGTTATTCAAACGCTAATTACTTAACGTGCATATATATTGGATTATTTGTGTCCTAACCGGTGCCTAAGGCCTCGCTCTTTAGTCTTGCAGTGGTTTCGAAAACGTTTTTCAACGCCAATTAATACATATATCAAAAATTCATTCTTACAATTTTAACACTTAAGTATATATCATAGTTGTTTTCTGAATTTTTCTGCTGCAATACACCAAACGCATTTTTAAATTTTGCCCCTTGAAGTGTCACATATTTTAGTGTCAAAAACCGCCAAATTGAAGCTAAATATTGTTCTGCTTCCAAACGGTACATTATTTTAAAAAACGCCCTGGCGAAATTGTGTAATGTATGACTGTACACATTCTCATTTTTTTCCCAAGCATTTGGTTAAAAAATATTAGAGTTATTTGCAATTGTTGGAAATAAACGAACGATGATGCCTTAATGTAAAATCGTCATTTTTCAGATCTCTTCCTATACCTTAGAAGAATATGATGCCAAATAATATCTCCACCTGGACGCTAATAGTGCAGGTCAGCAGCTAATGTGTCAAATGAACAAATAACACGAAATTTACATTTAATGACCAGGTGCACGGACGAATGGCTTTGTGGTCATACTTTTTACAACATACATTGCCAAATTATTCAATTTTGACTGCATATTATGGATAACCGAAATCACTCCTAGAGAATGCTAGGATGGTACCTTATTAAAGGCCATGGCCGACTCCTCCTCCAGCTCCTGTACAATGTTGTGTCTCAGTCTCTAAAGACCCCACTGTCGATGAGACGTATTAAGTCCACTTACCTTGACTATATATGTATTTTTTCATTCCGTTGTTCCGCCAAGTCAATGTTTGCAGTATTAACAACTACAAGTAAATTTGATGAAGTATATACTGACAAAACATGTAGCCACCACATATTCGTCTTTTCTGTGAAATTTCGCAGTACAGTTTAATTTATTCAGCACTATAATAATTCACATAATAACGTGCTGCAATGGGAAATAGTTTCGACACATCTTGTGGCAACGTTGAATACGAAGTCACGACAAATACACATATCAACATATATATATATATATTTATTTATTTAGTTATGAACATTTAAAATTCACATTTTTTAAAAGCATAAACTAGGATTCAAATGACAGTTTTTTTTTTTTTTTTTTTTTTTTTTTTTTACTTTTGCAACGTATTTTGGGGCACTGAGCGAGTTTAAAAAATTAATTTAATGCAGGTTGTGTCTTGTAATATCGATGTGTCAGCGAGTAGCCAATTAGCAGCTGTTGTCTTTTCGAATGCACAGCGTTTCTAGTTCTTTATTTTATTTATACTGGTAGTTACGTCCCCTCGAACAGCACAATGCCTTGGCGGATGTTCATGGAGGGAAGGAGGGTATGGATAGACCAGTGCCCGTTTAAGAGTAGGGGTAGTCACTATCTTGAATTTTTGTATTTTGTGTCAACTTTTTTTCTGGGTAAATTTTTGGAACTTCATCATAACTACAGAATAATATATATTGTTAGAATTTCAGACACCATATTCGTTATTTTTCGTTACTATTGTTACATATCGAATTGCAGTTAAGAAAGCAATAAGAATTTTCTGAACACAATTCGATGTGTAACAACAGTGACATAAATATATTTATGGTATCTAAAATTATAACAGTATGTATTCAATTCCGTAATTAGGTTACTCTTAATGAATCGTCCCAGCATTTGCCTGGAGGGATTTCGGATAACCTTGGAAATAGTTGAAGTAGGGTATCAGACCAGGGACCTCCCGGATGCGAGGTTAGGGTTTTTTTTTCTCTACCATGTGTTTTATTTATATATGTTTGTAATATTCTAGGTCATGGCAGATGAGGCTTGCACGAGTTGATACACGCGTACATACGTCTTGAGATCTGCGTAGTCGTTAAATAATCCTGTGAAATGTTTATATTTAAATATATTTACTTAGAAAAGGCCTTAAAAAGAAATCGCTGTGGAGAAAATAACGTAGAGGCCGTTCATGATAAAATGAGCACTGCCATTTTGCTGCATTATTACTATTTTTTGATACGAAAATTTCCAGTTAACTAAAAACCAGTGGAAGCATTTCAACACACTCAAAAGTTAACATCTATTGGCCCAATGAAACATACTTTTAATTAATTTCAAGTTGTGCTGAGTGTTCAGTTTATAATGAACAGCATATACAGTGACACGTGTTAGTGAACGCTAGCTTTCCCTTTCCTTTTTTTGGGGCACGGAAACCAGGGGGGGGGGATGATAAGTCGAACATAACACGTCCGTCAAACACTTCATCGCCTCTAGGCGCGAAGGACTAAACAATCATGCAGTGCTTTCGTAGAAACAGTTTTTCAATGGAACTTCAAGCGATGACTTCCTTGTTTTATTTGTGGAAAGTTTGTGATAATGTCCAATACAGGTTTCTACGTCATAGTTTTACGATTACGATCGATATTTTCCTAGCTACATCAATGTGAAAAAGCCAATTTTATCACTTTTGAGGAGCTTGGGAATCATGCTTTTAAGAAGCGGGCGGCATTTTTTAAATCGTAGGGACATAGTTTGAAGTGTGTCTTCTTTTCGTGGATAAACGTATTAGACACAGTTTAAATGGTTATACAAGCAATAGTAATTTCCATATCACGCTACAGTATAGTCCACTAACTCTTAAGACAGTTTGTGATGCATGGCAAGTGAGTCTCACCTGCCTACATGGTGTCGGCGAGGCGCACGTGCAGCATCCTGGCCGGAGGAGATGTGCGACCATCCTCTGGAGCCAGACGCAGCTGCACAGACTCGTCAGCCGCCGAGAAGGCCGCCGCCGGCACTGCCACCGTCTCCACGTCGACGGCACCGTCCAGCACCGCCACGCCATCGTCCTCGTCGTCGTCTCCTCCGCTGAGTCCTGGCAGGCGCGCCGGCGGTGCCACCGACGTCTGCAACAGCGTCTCCTGCATCGTCTCGTTGCCGTTGCAGGTCCGCTCCGAGCGCCAGCCACCCCCGGCGCCGCCTCCACCGCCCCCGCGCCCCGCCGCCCCCGCCGAGCCCTGCGCCCGCCCCGCCGACGGGTCGAAGCACGGCAGCACCTGCTTGAACTCCTTGCGGAAGTTCTCGTTCAGCCAGGCGTACAGGAAGGGGTTGTAGCAGGTCGAGCTCATGGCGATCGCGTGCACCATGAAGAAGCAGAGGTTGTAGTACTTCCACATGCCGACCGTGATGAACATGTCGTTGAGCACGTTGACGACGTTCAAGGGCAGCCACGAGACGCCGAAGATGGCGACCATCGCGATGAGCATGCGATTGGTGCGGCGCTTCCGCTCGCGGTCCGCCTCCTCTTTGCGCGAGTTCTTGGCGCCCGGCTTGGACCTGGCGCGGTCGTTGAGCCGCAGCGACACCTTCACGTAGCAGAAGGCGATCACCAGGAAGGGTATGAGGAACTGCATGGCGGACGTGAGGCTGCCGTACACCTGGCGGGAGTCCTCCGACGGCCACGACTCCTCGCAGTAGGGCCGGCCTTGGAAGTGCTTGTGGCGGATGTAGACGCCGTACGGCAGCGTCGCGAGCAGCGAGAACAGCCAGATGCCGCAGATGATGACGAGGCAGGTGGTGAGCTGCATGCGCTGCTGGAACGGGTAGATGATGACGAAGAAGCGGTCGATGGCGATGGAGGTGAGGGTCAGCGAGGATATGTAGACGCTGGTGCCCTGCGCGCACGCCACCAGGTGACACAACTCCGGCCCGAACACCCACTCGCCGAGGAAGGAGTACAGCGGCGTGAAGGGCACCGCGAGAACGCACAGCAGGATGTCGGAGAGCGCGAGGTTCGTGATGAAGAAGTTGGTGACGGTGTGCATGGCGCGGTTGCGGCACACCACGTAGCAGACGAGCACGTTGCCGAAGACGCCTAGCACGAAGATGGTGGTGTAGAGGACGCAGAACACCGCCTGCACCGGACGCTCCTGGATGATGTTGTAGCTCTCGGACGACGAGTTGCCGGCCGGCGACGAAGACGTGTCGTTGGCCATCCCCGACTGGTTGGCGGCCACCAGGCCTCCTCCCTCCATCGCCACTACGTCGTCGTGCGAGCCCCCGTCAGTCGGCAGCATCGCCGGGATGTCCTCATGCCGGCGGCCGACACCTGGCGCGCAGCAGAAACGAATACAGAGGAAGCGTCTGCCTAGGAATACATCAGTGATAATTTACATTTCCACGAGATCTACGGCAAACTGTTCGGCAAACCAGACCCTGGCACGCACGGCAACAGCCTAGTATCTACATTGTTCTCCAGACTGTGCCAAGTTCGCCAACAGTATCCAGACTGATCTTAGGAGAACAAAAGGGTTGACACGGTGCCTATCCCCCAGGCGCCCGCACGTCGTGCGCGGCACCTCACAGACGCGCGGACGAGCGACGAGTGGCGTCGTTCGGCTAGAGGCGTCTCCGCGCGAAGCTGCGGAGAATAGGGGAAGGGGAAAGGACGCCGGACCTCCCCTCCAACGGCCGAGTGCGTCGGCGCGCGTCCCGACGTCAGCGTCGACGAGACCTGGGGCGTCGCAGCCACCGTCCCCAGTGATCTGGACCACGTGGGCTCAAGGCAAAATGAACACTCAACTGCAAACTCAATTTCATAGCTTTAAAACTTTAGACGGAGACTGACCTGTTTTCTTTTTCAAGCTACTGTTTTGATAACCAGTTTTCTAGCAACGTTTGTAACTCTACACTGCTTTTAAGCAGAAACACGTACACTTATGTTCAAATATTTTATATGCTTCACACGACACATTGAAATGTGTTAAAACATTTTCGTTTATTTAATTTATAATGTTACAAGGATAGCCCTGTGGCTCTGAATAAAGTACACGGAAACTTGTTATGAAATGTGTCGCATGTAGGTATTTCTTCAAACTGTACTAGTTACTGGTTCCTGTGTAACGGATCTGTATTGCTTTCTCAATTAATCCACTGTGGAGGCAAATAAATAACAACTACGTTATACCATACTCTAGGCCATACTGTGGCTGGCAGTAAGTTAACAAAATAATGCTCTGTAAAAGTGCAAACTATTTTTAACAGTGAAGACGATATTACGGATCTTATACCTTTCGACAACGTAGAATTCAAAGAATCATTCAAGTAATGAGATAAGCTTTCAATTGGATGTTTTCTGGGTGATTTCACACTGTCAAAACCTGTCTGGAAAACAGACATTGAATTATGATTCGTTGGCCCAAATGAACCTTGGTTTTGTTTATAGGAGGAATGTTGAGTGTGCATGTGCGTGTGTGTATATATAATACCAAATTCGCTACTGTAAACAATTTTTTCCTTAGGAACATGTTCCGTTATAAGTAGTTATAGCCTCAGTAGAACATTTTCCTATTTAAATAAACTTAGTTTAGATTAGCAATTATGTTAATATTACTTCATAATCAACGAATCTGTATATATAAAGGGTAAATGCAAATACGTGACCACTAAAAATAATACAAAAATACAATTTTAATAAGTCATGCTTCATTAGTAAGCCAAAAACTAAATCTTACTTAATCCGTATTATTAAATTATACAAGGAATTTTTCCGAACTTTTGAATTTGATTTCACAACAAGTGATATAATTATTTTTGTACACTGATGCGTTATTTTTTGTTCGAAATAGGCTACTGTTGCACAGGGTAGTTAATAATCCAGTTGTGTAATTACAAGTGTAATAATACAATACCATCGTTGGCTGGGTGAAACAAATTTCTATTATTTCGACAGAAAACGACTGCGGCGTGAATTACTGAAAATTTTTTGTAAACTTACTAAAAGAGTTTAGGTAAAGCGAAACTGTTTCCCATTCTTAGAGCTATGAACATTTTGTGAAAAGAATTTCGCCCCAGTTTGTTTCAATGCCTTACGTGCACATCTGCAGTATTCATTCATATTCATAGATTATATGTTTTAATTCTAGCGTGTCTTGGGGTTCTTTTGCAAATAACATACATGTGGAGTCGCAGTGACCTTACTGTGGATGCCATTGTCAAATGAGCGACGTCACTTCACATAGACATGCTGTCAATCACTATGAAGCAGATTTGCAGATGTACACGTAAGTCACTAAAACAAACTCTGGCGAAATTTTTTTCACGAAATGTTTATGGCCTTACACATATCTCAATTGTAAATTGTTCCCCATTTTTGAAACAGTCAAATGTATTCTGGTGATATCAGAGTTATGTAGTAATTATGTTAAAGATTTGCTGAGGCCGTGGTGGTCAAATGGTCAGACCATCAGCCTCCCGCCAAGGTCCCCGGATTTTCGCATGCGGGAATCGTGCAGGACGATGCCGTTGTTCAGTGGGTTTTTCTCAGGGATCTCCCGTTTCCCCCACTCTCTCATTCTGGCGCTGCTCCATACTCACGTAATGTCACCCCTCCCTAGCGCCTAAGACATAGATGTTAAGCACTGACATACATCTCTCACTCACTCAACATCTGCTGTCTTAACAAGCTGAATTTAAGTTTCCCATAAATATGTAAGGGCTGAATACTTCAATTACCCTTTAGGAAGTTATTTTTTACAGTGAATATACGAGAATGAGCAGATTTATGACTAGTGAATAATGAACGGGTGTAAATGAATGGTGGAATAAGATATTACCTTCATATTTTCTTATTTTCTAGTGCTCATAAGTATTGTTCTGAACGTATGACTTTGAGTGTACGGGCACGTACTTCTTAAATTTCCTGCGTTTGTTTATTAAGCTAACTGACAGTACCTGTTTGAAAATAATCGATTTCTGAGGACCGGAAATGTTTGTGCAAAAGTGTTTGTGGCGGCTTGTTTCCATGCTTTACAAGCATATCATGAAGCTCTGCGTCATGGTCAGTGATTGGTAGTTTTAACTCTTAGCGTCTCGGTAGTTGTACTCACAAGTCATACACGGATAGTGTCGTAGTAACCTTATTCTGATTGTCGCAGTAAACAGAGTCACATCTTTACACAAACACACACTATCGCTAACCACCATTTAGAGTTGACGTCACACCTCCATATCAATAGTAGCACATCTAATAATATGTGGTTTCTGAGATAAAATATTTGAAATTTTAGTGTGAATTAATTGGGCGTTAAAATCTTTTAGTGCCAGCATAATTTCGTATTTTCTACTACAGTGTAATAACATCAATTTTTTTCCAATAACTTTGTGTTATAACAATGATATATTTATAATAATTAAAATTTAAATAGTAATTAAAATCTTTGATAACAAACCAACTGAAAAATACATTTAGATTAGGTCGCTAAATAAGTATTGGTATTGCTATTAGAGAGACAATTGAAATATTTATATCAATGGCCCCATTACCTAAAATGGCCATTTACTCATTTGTCTCCCTATTGATCTGAACGTGGGATGTGTACATAAAATATTGAAATAAGTTGGTGCAAAGCAGTAATACTCATCTTAGGATAAATACATAAATTTGCGTGTGTGTATATATATATATATATATATATATATATATATATGCACCATTTTAACAATATACGAAATACGCAATAGTGAATTCAGCATTGTATGTAGTACACGTGTACCAAGTTTAATGAAATTCTGCAAAGTATTCCTTAAAATATGTACTACCATGCTAAAAATATTAAAATGTCCTCTATTTAGATAACATAAACACAGAATGAACGAAATTCACCAAAGTCAAATCAACTTTGAATTCAATATATGAATACCAAGTTTGATGAAATTTTGAAAATACTTCCTGAGTAAGGTAGTAATATGCTAAAAAATTTTTTTGAATGTCACCATTTTGAAAATTTTTACATAGGATTAACGAAATACACAGATGTCAAGTTCAGCTTTATATGTAGTACATAATTTTGGTTAAATTATGAAAAATTTGTACTAATATATGTAACACAACCCTAAATATATATAAATTGCTGCAATTTTGAAATTATAAACACAGGATGATCGAAGTTTGTATTCAGTATTTGTATACCAAGTTTGATTAAATTCGAGATAAATATTTTCTAACATGTGTTATACCATTCTGAAAGTATAAAAATTTCCACCATTTTGAAAATATGAACACATGATGAACAAAAGACACAGAAATGAAATGACCTTTGCATGTAGTATATGTGTACCAAGATTGATGAAATTCTGAAAATTATTTCCTAAGATATATAGTACTGTTCTAAAATTATAAAAATGGCCGCCATTTCGAAATTTTAAACAGGGTGAACGAAATACCCAAAGTCAGCCTTGTATGTAGTATATGTGTACCAGTTTTCATGAAAATCCAAATTATGGTTTCTTAGATATTTTACTTGATCTAAAAATGTTAAAATGGCCGCCATTAATAAAATATGAAAAGGGTATGAGCGAAATATATAAAAGTCAAGTCAGATAGCTAAATGCTATATGTAGGGACCCTTGTTTTTCGCGAAAAGAATTTTGCCCCACTTTGTTTCAGTGTCTTACGTGCACATATGCAGTTCTGCTTCATGGTTATTGGCAGCATGTCCTGGTGAAGTAATATCTCTGATTTGAGTTTGCCAATCACAATAACGTTACTACAACTTTACAAGTCTGCGATTTGCCAGTAAAACTCCAAGACACGTCAGAGATAAGACGCCCAATCACTGATTATGAAGCAGAATTGCAGATGTGCACGTAAGTCACTGAAACAAAGTGGGGCAAAATTCTTTTCGCGAAAATCAGGGGTCCCTAGCTATATGTGTACAAAGTTTGATGACATTCGGTTCACGGGTTCAAAAATTTTCAGGAAGTACACAAACACACACACACGGACACACAGACTACATACATACACAGACACACACACCTAGACAGAAGGGTGATATCATAAGCCTACTTTTTTATTCGGAAATTAGGAGACACCCGTGCTAAGTTCTCAGATGTTCAGTGGCCTTTCATTGAAGCTGCAACCAAAGAACAGTTAGTTGACAGAGAGTACGAAACCTTGAGGTGTTCAGTCGGCAGGTACACAGAAAAAAAAAACAGTTTTGTAGTGGCTACAAAATATTTTGACAATTTAGACCCTACCAAATAATTTTGTGGTGAATACCAAATATTTTGCAGTGGCCACAAAACTTTTTGTTGGATTGTTTATTATTTTGTAATCACCAACAAACAATTTATTGAACACAGCAAAATATTTGGTGTTCACCACAAAAATGTTTGGTAGGGACTAATCTGACAAAATATTTTGTAGTCACTGCAAAACTGTTTTTTCTGTGTAGTTGATCCCACGGAAACTGCCTAATCGTTAGTTTTATGTACATACCGGAATTTTTACGTGTTCAACGTCCCTTCTGTAGGACTACACATTCTTGTGTGCACCCTGTCATCTGCTACTTGTTTATTTGCTGCATCTCCAGGGTGTGCATCTGACGTGGTAGCGTCGTAGTGATTGTTTAAGGGCTTCCACGTGCAAATAAGCATAATTTTATATTTGTACGACGTAGAGTTAGTTTTACAGACATTACTTTTGACTATATTTTCCACTCGTGAAACCTTGTTTAGCTCTCGTAGTCTTCCCATAGCGGCACGTCAAAGTCAAAGTTTGCAAGTTACGGGAACATGCTAATAACAAAAACCAACTGACTTACACGAATGACATAACTTACACTGAAATTAGATGGTAGGTGTAATGTGCCAAAACGTTGTTTTAAACCACACAACTAAGTCCCTGTGTACTTTATTTAAAAATGGCCATACTTGAAGAACGTTATCGTTACGTTTAGAATTTTTATTTTTTAATATAAAGGATTTGCATTGTGTGATTTTAAATCTTTTAGCACATGGCCCATACTATCTAATTTCAGTGTAAATTATGTCATTCGCGTAAGCCAGTTGGTTTCTGTTATTGGCATGTTCCTGTAAATTACACATTTTGACTTTGACGTACCGCTATGGGAAGACTATGAGAGCTAGAAAAGTTTCAGAAGTGGAAAATGTAGTGAAAATTAACGTCTGTAAAATGAACACTATGTTGTACAAAAATAAAATGATGCACTTTGGCACGTGAACGCCCTTAATGCAAATATGCTATTGGTGCATATCGTAAGGTGGAATTACATAAATAGCGATCCAATTGCGGAAGAAATTCACACATACACAAGTTCGCAATACAACGTCTCCTCAAAATCTATTCGCGAAAATTCCGACCCTCTATTAATAAGTGTAAATTGTAATTTTGTGTCGTGAACATTTACTTAAGGACTATGGCACGCAGAACAATGTAATATAGCGTGTATTTCAATGATTAGTAAAATGTTCTGACTGTATTCATAACAGGTTTTGGTCAGCGCTTTGCTGAGAGTTATTCACTCATGATGATGGAGGTAGGGGGTTATCGTCCATCCAACAGCATAGACTGGCAAGATAAGATTCGAAATTCCGGATGAACCCCTCCGAAAATCGAGACCGAAACGATTTGATGGGACGCAAGATCAGTACCCGCTGAGGACACCCAAAACTAAACGTTTCTAGGTCCAGTTATTTGGTGTGAGGTATGTCGGTCAGGATTCCATTTAATATATAGTGTAACACTGAGTTCTAGGGTTTACAATACTAAATAAAAATTGAAGACATAAATAATCACAGGTGCTCGATAGTTGTAGGAGTGCATAAAGAACTACATATTTAAATGAAGTATTAAAGAATTGAATTTTTCCATTTAATTAAATGGGCGATATTCTCAATTTTTTATGTCATAAGTTATGCCTTTATTTTAATTACAAGTTTCAATTTTACACGTGACTAGACAATAATCAGGTACACAGCTGCCACCAAGGCAAAGTAAATGTTTAAAAAAATTTATAACAGTTATATAAATATATTCCTAGTACCGTATGGAAAAAAACCCAAGTTCAACCAGTAAAATAGAAAATATAAATTGACTTCTTTAAGAAGTTACGTTTATCTCAATTATATATTGAATCCAAGTGTACCAATAAATAATCTATACAAAAACAATATACTGTTACTAGCCCGAAACACGAAGACACACCCAAAATGGGTATAATACATTCTGAAATACTACAGCAAGCATACCCCTGAAGTTATACAAACAAGCGAGCAACCAAACATTTTACGGCCCCGAAAAAATAGAAACAACTCTCTTTTAACCGCAATCATTAAATCACCTTTACCAACATGGAACCTTCCTCGGGCATAGTAACAGTCAATAAATAGAATTCATTTAAATAACTTAAGCAATCCTGA